>PVIW01006892.1:65527-80529 GCA_004026585.1 Noctilio leporinus | reverse complement strand
GGGGGGGGAGGGGGACAGAGAGGAGCAAAAAAGGGATGGATGTAATACAACAACAGTAAAATTAAAACAAAAACAAAAGCAAACAAAAAAAAAACTTTCGTACATTTACACAATGGAATTCTATATAACAGAAAGAAAGAAGGAACTTGTACCCTTTGCAACAACATGGATGGAACTGGAGAGTATTATGCTTAGTGAAATAAGCCAGTCAGTGAAGGACAAATATCATATGATCTCACCCATTACGGGACAATAAGGAGCAAAACTAACAACAAGCAAAACAGAACCAAGTATATGAATACAAGGAATAGGCCTTTAGTGGTCAGGGGGAACGGAGTTGGCAGGAGGGGGAAGGTAGAGGCAAGAAAGGTGAGCAGCTTAGACAAGAACCTAGTATAAAGGAACCATGGACATGGAGAACAGGTGGGATTGACTTTGGGGGGAATGGGTGGGTGGGGAGGGGGACAGAGGGGAGTAAAAAGGCGATGGATGTAATACAATAACAATAAAATTTAAAAAAAAAAATCTGGCCTTAAAGAATGCATTATATCCCCTGAAGCTTGTCCTGCCCTCAGTATCTCTAGTTGATGCCTACCAGATGTTTAAGCTCTAAGCACAGGGTGAACTTATAATACCCTGTTTTATGGCCACCTAGTGTCTTCTTGTCCAGCTGGCCCTAACCTAAGGGAGATCTCTGTATTCCTTACGTATCCAATTGGTATCTTTGATCAAAATGTATTTTCTGTAATCAGCACTGTATGAGGTTGATTGATGAGCTTCGCATGCATACCATATACTCCTAGGCATATGGTATATATACCTTAAGTAAATAAACACCCTTGGTAAAAGGTGCTTGAAGAACTTCTCCTTAGAAAGATTTGCCAGCCCTTTCTCTCCCCACGCAGATCTTGTGTGAGCAGCCTTATTTCATTCAGGATTGGGAAGATGTCACAGAATGGGGTCCCCATAGTTGAGGATTTTGCATCCATGTTCATTAAGAAGATTTCCCTGTCATTTTCTTTTCTTGGTGGTGGTCTTTATCTGATTTTGGTATCAGAGCAATTTTGGCCTTGTAACATGACTTTGCAAGTGTTCCCTTTCTTCAGTTTTTTGGAATGGTTTGTAGAAGATAAGTATTAAATCTTCTTTGAATGTTTGTCAAAATTCACCAATAAAGCTATCTTGTCCTGGACTATCTGATCTAGGAGGTTTTTGATTACTGATTCAGTGAGTGTAATAGTAATCAGTCTATTTGGATTTTCTGTTACTTCATATTCAAACTTGGAAGATTGTATGGTTGTCCAAAGTGTTGCTA
This sequence comes from Noctilio leporinus, assembly GCA_004026585.1. Classification (NCBI taxonomy): domain Eukaryota; kingdom Metazoa; phylum Chordata; class Mammalia; order Chiroptera; family Noctilionidae; genus Noctilio; species Noctilio leporinus. The sequence continues at coordinate 79,214 of PVIW01006892.1, read as the reverse complement.
CACTATAATTGTTCATAGTAGTCTCTTGATGATCCTTCATATTTCTGTGGTATCAATTATAATTTGTGCCCCTACATTTCTGATTTTATTTGATTCTTCTCATTTTCTCCTTGGGCACCCTAGCTAAAGGGGCATCAATTTTGTTTATCTCTTCAAAGTTCATTAATAATTTTTGTTGTTTTTTTAAGTTTTCATTTCATATATTTCCATTGTGGGTTTTAGTTTTTCTTCTACTAACTTTGGTCTTTGTTTCTCTTTTATTTATAGTTCCTTTGAGTGTAAAGGTAGATAATTTATTTGAGATTTTGCTGATGGACTTTCTTTTCTTTTTCTTTTTTAATTTAATTTTATTGTTGTTTTATTACATCTATCCCATTTTTTGTTCCCTCTGTCCCCTTCCCCACACACCCACTCCTGCCAAAGTCAATCCCACTTGTTGTCCATGTCCATAGTTCTTCCATTCTAGTTCCTTACCTGAACTGCTCTGCTTCTTTGCCTCTTCATCTTGCCTCCCCTCTCCCCCTTCCCTCTGGCCACTGGAGATCTATTCACTGTATTCATGAACCTGGTTCCATTTTACTTACATGTTTGTATTGTTCATTATTGTCCTGAAATGGGTGAGATCATATGGTATTTGTGCTTCACTGACTGGCTTATTTCACTAAGCATTATATTTTCCAGTTCCATCCATTTTGTTGCAAAGGTTAGGAGTTCCTTCTTTCTTTCTGCTGTGTAGTATTCCATTGTGTAAATATACCAAAGTTTTTTTATCCAATCATCCACTGATGGGCACTTAGGCTGTTTCCAGCACTTGGCTATTATAAATAGTGCTGCTATTAACATAGGGGTACATAGGTTCTTATGAATTAGTGTTTTAGGATTCTTTGGGTATAGTCCTAGTAGTTGAATTGTTGGATCTAAAGGCAGTTCCGTTTTTAGTTTTTTAAGGAAATTCCATACTGTCATCCAGTGGCTGCACCAGCCTACATTCCCACCAACAATGCACCAGGGTTCCCTTTTCCTCATATCTTCACTAACACTTGTTTGTTGATTTGTTGATAATTGCCATTCTGACAGGTGTGAGGTAGTATGTTATTATGGTTTTAATTTGCATCTCTCTGATGACTAGTGATGTTGAGCATTCTTTCATATGCCTTTGGGCCCTTTGTATGTCTTCTGCAGAGACATGTCTGTTCAGGACCTTTGCCCAATTTTTCAATTGGGCTGTCTGTCTCCCTGGTGTTGAGTGGCATAAGTTCTTTATATATTTTGGATATCAAACCCTTGTCTGAGGTATCATTGGCAAATATGTTTTCCCATACAGTTGGTCCCCTTTTAATTTTTCTGGTGCTTTCTTTAGCTGAACAGAAACATTTCAATTTGATATAGCCCCATTTGTTGATTTGTTCTTTTTTTCCTTTGCCCTTGGTGAAGTATCAGTAAACATATTTCTGCATAGGATATCTAAAATTTTACCTCCTATATTTTCTCCAGGAACTTTATGGTGGCATTGCTTATGTTTAAGTCCTTAATCCATCTTGAGTTTATTTTGGCGTGTAGTGTAAAGTGGTGGTTTAGTTTTATCTTTTTGCATGTTGCTTTCCAGTTCTCCCAATGCCACTTGTTGAAGAGACTGTTTCTTGAAACTGTTCTATGTTCCTTGAAACTTTGTCAAATATTAATTGACCTAGAGTCCTGGGTTTGTTTCTGGGCTCTCTATTCTGTTCTATTGATCTCAATGTCTATTCTTATGCCAGTACCAGATGGTTTTGATGACAATATCCTTATAATATAGTTAGATGCCTGGTATTGTGATTTCTCTTACCTTGTTCTTCTTTCTCAAGATTGTCAGTGCTATTCATGGGCAATTTTGGCTCCACATGAACTTTTGAAGTATTTTTTCTATGTCTGTGAAGCATGTCATTGGTATTTTAATTGGGATTGCATTGAATCTATAGATTGCTTAGCATAGTATGGGCATTTTAATAATGTTAATTGTTCCCCTCCGTTTATTTGCATCTTCCTTAATTTCTTTCTTAATGTTCTGTAGTTTTCTGAGTACAGGTGTTTTATTTCCTTGGTTAAGTTGATTCCTAAGTACTTTATTTTTGTCTTTGCTATGGTAATGGGATTTTTTTTCTAACTTTTATCTCTGGTGTTTCATGATTGGTATACAAAAATGCTTTTGATTTCTGGATATTGACTTTTTATCGAGCTATTTTGCTAAATTTGCTTATTAGGTCGAATAAGTTTTTGATGGAGCCTATTGGGTTTTGTATGTACACTATCATATGATCTACAAATAACGACAGTTTGACTTCCTCCTTTCCCATTTGGATAATTTTGGTTCCTTTTTCTTCTCTGATAGCTATGGCTAGAACTTCCAAAATGATGTTGAACAGAAGTGGAGAAAGTGGACAGCCTTGTCTCATTCCTGATCTTAGGGAGAAAGCTTTTAGTTTTGTCTGTTAAGTATAATATTGGCTTCAGGTTTCTCATATATGACTTTTATTATGTTGAGGTATGCTCCCCCTATTCCCATTTTGCTGTTTATTTTTTATCATAAATGGTTGCTGTACGTTATCAAATGCCTTTTCAGCATCTACTGGTATGATCATATAGTTTTTGTCTTTCATTTTGTTGACATGGTATATTACATTTATTGATTTTTGAATGTACAACCATCCTTGCACCCCTGCGATGAAACCCACTTGATCATGGTGTATGATCTTTGTAATGTGCTGCTGGATCCAGTTGGCCAATATTTTGCTGAGAATCTTAGCATCTATGTTCATCAGAGATATTAGCCTATAGTTTACTTTTTTTGTTGTGTCTTGATCTGGTTTTGGGATTAGAATAATATTGGCCTCATAGAAAGAGTTTGGGAGTCTTCCATCTTCCTGGATTTTTTGGAATAGGTTGAGAAGGATAGGAGTTAGTTCTTCTCTAAATGTTTGATAGAATTCACTTGTGTAGCCATCTAGTCTGGGGCTCATGTGCTTTGGGAGATTTTGGATTACTTCTTCAATTCCACTAGTTGTTATTGGTCTATTTAGGATTTCTGCTTCTTCTGGGTTCAGTTTTGGTAGATTATACATTTCCAGAAATGTGTCCATTTCACTCAGGTTGTCATATTTCTTGTCATATAGTTGTTTGTAGTAATTTCTTACAATCCTTTGAATTTCTGAAGTATCAGTTGTGATTTCTTCTCTTTCAGCTCTGGTATTGTTTATTTGGGTCTTCTTTCTCTTTTTCTTGATGAGTCTGGATAAAAGCTTGTCAATGTTGTTTATTTTTTCAAAGAACCAGCTCCTGGACCTGTTGATTCTTCGAATTATAGTTTGAATCTCTGAGTTATTTAGTTCTGCTCTGATCTTGATGATTTCCTTCCTTCTACTTGCTCTGGGCTTTGTTTGTTGTTACTCCTCTAGTTCTTGCAGCTTTATGGTTAGGTTGTTTTTATAAACTTCTTGTGACCTTTTAGGTATGCCTGTATTGCTATAAATTTCCCTCTGAGGACAGCCTTTGCTGTGTCCCATAAGTTTTGAACTATTGTGTGTTTATTGTTATTTGTTTTCAGAAACGTTTTGATTTCATCTTTGATCTCATTGTTAACCCATTCATTAGTTAAAAGCATGTTATTCAGTCTCCATGAGTTAGAGTATTTTTGGTTTTTCCCCCTCGAGATTGGTTTCTAGTTTCAAGCCATTGTGATCTGAGAAGATGCTTGCTATGCTTTCAGTTTTCCTGTATTTGTGGAGGCTTGTTTTGTGACCTACCATGTGGTCTATCATAGAGAATGTTCCATGTGCACTTGAAAAGAATGGGTATTTTACTTCTTTGGGATAAACAGTTCTGTATATATCAGTTAGGTCCATTTCCTCTAGAGTGTTGCTCAATGCCACAACATCTTTAGTGATTTGTGAAATGAATGGAAGATCTGTCCATTGGTGATAGTGGGGTATTAAAATCCCCTACTATTAGTGTGTTGCTGTCTATATCCTTGAAATCCTCCAAGATTTTCCTTATATATTTCGGAGCTCCTATTTTGGGTGCATATATGTTTACCAGAGTTATTTCTTCTTGATGGATTGTTCCATTCAGTATTGTGAAAATGCCTTCTTTATCTTTTTTTGGCCTTCATTGTAAAATCTATTTTGTCTGAAATAAGTATTGCTACTCCTGCCTTTTTTTTCCATGTCCATTTACTTGATGCATATTTTTTTTCCATCCCTTTGAATCTGTGTAGATCTTTTGTTCTGAGGTGGGTCTCTTGAAGACAGCATATTTGTGGGTCATGTTTTCTTATCCATTCGGCTACCCTATGTCTTTTGATTGGTGCATTTAATCCATTTATATTTAAGGTTATTATTGATTGATACTTATTTATTGCCATTATCCCACTTTGTACCTGTGTTCCTCTTTGGCTCTCTCTGTTTCTTCATTTTTTTGTTAAAGCAGACCCTTTAGCATTTTTTTTCAATGGTGGTTTGGTAGAGATGTATTCTTTTAGTCTTCTTTTGTGTGGGAAACTCCTTATTTCTCCTTTCAGTTCCAATGAGAGCCTTGCTGGGTAGAGTATTCTTGGTTGGAGGCTTTTGTTTTTCTTTACTTGGAATACTTTTTGCCATTCCTTTCTGGCTTGAATGGATTCTGTTGAATGATCTTTTGATAGCCTTATTGGAGTCCTCTTATATGTTATTTGCTGTTTTTCTCTTGATGTTTTTAGGATTCTCTCTTTGTCTTTGCAATTTGCCATTTTAATTATAATGTGCCTTGGAGTTGGTCTGTTTGGGTTGATCTTTATTGGGACCCTCTGTGCCTCCTGAACTTGAGTAACATTTGCACTCACCATGTTAGGGAAATTTTCTATCATTACCTTTTTGAACAGATTTTCCATTCCTTGTTTCTCTTCTCCTCCTTGTATCCCTATGATACAGATGTTATTGCATTTCATGTTGTCCTGCAGCTCTCTTAAAACCTCTTCATTGTTGTTCAAACTTTTTTCATTATCTTGTACTGTCTTGGAGTATTTGTCTATGTTGTCCTCCAACTCACTGATCCGGCCCTCTGGTTTCTCTAGCCTACTGTTGATTCCTTCTACTGTATTCTTCAATTCAGAAATTGTATTCTTCATTTCCTCGTGGCTCTTATGGATAGTTTCTAAGTCTTTTTTGATGTTGGTGTAGCTCTCAGTAAGTTCCTTGTAACTTCCCTGGAGTTCTTTTTAGTTCCCCTGGAGTTGCTTATAGTTTTATTTGAGCTGGCTGAGCTCATTGAGCTTCTCTATAATCATTCCTTTGAATTCCATATCTGATAGTTTGTTTGCCTTTGTTTCATTTGGTGATTTTTTCTTGGGGGGGGAGGTTCTTCTTTTGGTGATGGACTGATTATTTTTCTTCCCACTTTGGGTGTCTGTTGTTGTTTGTCTTTTTCTTGGATTAATCTGCTTTGCTTCCCTGTGGAGCACCCTTCTGTGGTAGAAGATTTGTGGAGTTCAGTGTTGCAGTCTCCTAGATTCTCTTCATTTGTTGCTCTTGGTTTGGCCTTTATGTCATTAACTTGGGCTGTCTGGTTGTATTTTGGACTGGTTGTGTATGTTGCTTTTTTCCTTCCAGTTGGCTGGTTGAAAGATGCTCCTTCTATCCTTTCTCATACACTGTTTTTGAGCTGCTCCTAAAACATAACCACCAGTCTAGGCAAAATAACCAGTCCTTCAGAGATATCTTTCTTTTTTAATCCTCCTTTTGACTGCCTATGAATTAAACTATATACCCATTCTCTCCAAGGTAACAACTGCTCTTAATCACACCCTTAGCTGCAACTGAGCCAGTTTAAACAGGGATGTAGATATATTAAGTCTGTTGTACAAGGGGAAAATTGATGAAATTAACTAAAACATAGATAATTTTTAAGGGTGCTGAGGAGTAGCAAAAATAGCAGGTATATGAGAGAAAAAATTAACTTATCTATTCTATAGAAATGAGGAGAGGGAGAATCAGAAAGCCTCAAGTACAAGTGAACAGTATAAGCCTATATATGTACTTGCCACATCTACCTCCTTGTTCACCCTTAATGATCCCTAATTGTTCCAGGTGGAGTCAGGAACTGTGTGCTTTTATCAGGAGAAAAGAAAAGAAAAAAATAGAAAGAAAGAAAGGGTTTAGGTGGCTGGGGAAGGGAGGAATACTTAGATTGAGGACTGGGAATGATTTGTAGCAGGAGAGTGAGTAGACTTTAAAACAAGAGTAGGAGGAGGGTCTTCAGTATTTAGGTGGATTAAGATAGTGTAGGAGTAAAAATATGTGAGTTGGGATACACTGTGGTATAAACAATATTTACTTAAAATGCATTAATTGTGGGGGTTGGAAGTAACTTTTGAAAGGGATATGTTCGGGATTAATAGTTCATATAGTTCTTGGTGTAACTCAGGTGCTTGAGATTAGCAGTGATCCATTTCCTGAGTCTGCCTCTTTTTCTTGGTCAGGTCTCTGCAGCCTAGAGTCTAGCTGTGTGGTCTTGGAGTGGCAGGGCCTATGGCTGTCACAGTCAGGGCTGATTTGAGTGTCAGCCCCAAGAAAGGTTGGGCCTCCAGTAGCCCAGCTGGGTTTCTGTGCTGCTGGTGTTTTGGGGCCCTCCCTTCTCTCACTGGTTCTGCGTGAAGACCTGCAGGGTGCTTCTGTGGTGTCTATGGCTGCTCCTTCTCCTCCAGCTTCTGAAAAGGTTCCTGCCTGAGATGGATACCTGGGTCCAATGCGGGGTGGCCTGCAACCTTGCTGGCTCCTGTGATGGCTGGCCCTACCCCCGCAGAACAGTACCTGGCTCCGCTGGGGCTAAGGCTAACACTCCAAGCAGTACAGCTCTTTCAGGCATTTTTCACTGCCACCTCTGTGATGTTTGCCTGGCTACCCAGAGGGTCTCCTGTACAGCCTGTGGGCTAATGCTACTCCTTCCCCTCCAGCTTCTGGAGGAGGCCTTTATTGCTTGCCTGCAATTAGCAGGCCAGTTGCACCAGCTGAAAGTTCCTGGCCCCTCAGTTTGGAGTTTCCTTGGGAGCCTGGGCTAGTGTGGGTACGCTGGAGCTTCAAGCTGCCCTCTCTCCCATGGTACAGCAGCAGGACTTCAAGTCTTTGTGGGAGCCTCCTGCTGGTAGGGGTAGAGGGGGATGGGCCTCCCCTCTCACAGGGGCTCCAAGCAGCCCTTTCCCTGGTGGCACAGCTGCACAGTTTTCAGGTTTTTTTTGCTTCTCTGGATGGTGCGCTTCCCTGCTCCCCTGCTCCCCTGCTCCTGCTCCCTGCAGGTCTCTTCTCCTCTGCCTCTGTCCCAGTGAGGAGCTTCCTCTCTCTCAGTTTCCAAACAGAGGCTCTCACACAGTCCCTCCCCTGCAGTTCAATTCCTCATTTGCTCTGGAGTTTGCACTCACTGTCCACACTTCACTGCTCAGATTTCTAGTCAGCAGGGAGTCTGGAGCTGTCTTCAGTTAGAGACACCCCTTGGATAAAGCCACCCTGCCCAGAGCCAACCTAGGCCTGCAGACCTGTTTAGAACTTTCTCACCTACTCTCCTGTAGGTCTCTGCAGCCTCTGGGTCTGTGCACCCCTGAGTCCAAATGCTTACTGCTCCAATTCCTAGGGACCTGCAGATATCTTGTGCTCCCTATCCTATCCTCCAGCTGCTCTGGCACTCGGTAACACCATCAGCACTGCTCTCTACTCTGTTGCCATCTTTCCTCTCCTGTTTCCAGATTTTTTAAATTTCATTTTTGATCTCACTGTTTATCCATTCCTTACTTAAAGGCATGATATTATTATCCATGAATTAGAGTGTTTTTGGTTTTCTCCCTTGAGTATGGTTTCTATTTGCTAGCCTTTGTGATTTGAGAAAATGCTTGGTAAGATTTCAGTTTTCCTCTATTTGTGGAGACTTATCTTGTGACCTACCATGTGGTCTTTCTTTGAGACTGTTCTATGTGCATTTGAAAATAATGTGTATTTTGCTTTTCTGGGGTGAAAAGTTTTGTATATAAGAGGTAAGTCCATTTCATCTAGAGTGTTGTTCAATGCCACAATATCCTTGGTGCTTTTTTGTTTGGAAGATCTGTTCAATTTTGATAATGGGGTATTAAAATCTCCTACTGTGAGTGTGTTGCTGTCCATATCCTTCTTAAGTCCTCCAAGATTTCCCTTATATATGTGGTAGCGCCTGTGTTGGGTGCATATGTGTTTACCAAGGTTACATCTTCTTGATGAATTGTTCCCTTAAGTACTTTGAAATGTCCTTCTTTGTCTCTTTTTATGGCCTTCATCATAAAATATATTTTGTCTGAAATAAGGATTGCTACCCCTTCCCTTTTTTTAATGTCTATTTGCTTGATATATATTTTTCTGTCCTTTCACTTTCAATCTGTGTCAATCATTTGTTCTGAGGTGGATCCCTTGAAGACAACATATATATGTGGGTTATGTTTTCTTATCCATTCAGCTACCCTATGTTTTTTGATTGGCACATTTTATCTGTTAACATTTAAGGTTCTTATTGATAGATGTTTATTGCCATTTTTCCTCTTTATACCTGTGTTTCTCTCTTTCTCTCTCTGTTTCTTCATCTTTTTAAAGCAGACCCTTTAGAATTTCTTGCAATGCTGCTTTGGTAGAGATGTGTTCTTTTAGTCTTTTGTCTGGGAAACTCTTTATTCCTTCTTCCATTTTGAATGAGAGCCTTGTTGGGTAGAGTGTTCTTGGTTGCAGGCCTTTGTTTCCCATTACTTGGAATACCTTTTGCCATTCTCTTCTGAATTGTATTGTTTCTGTTGAGTAATCATTTGCTAACCTTATCAGAGCCCCCTTATATGTTATTAGCTGCTTCTCTCTTGATGCTTTTAGGATTCTCTCTCTCTCTCTCTTTTTTTTTTTTTTTGAAATTTGCCATTTTAATTATAATGTGTCTTGGAGTGGGTCTGTTTGCATTCATCCTTTTTGGGACCCTCTGTGCTTCCAGAACTGGAGTAACATTTTCACTGATCATGTTAGGGAAGGCTTCTATCATTACTTTTTTGAACAGGTTTTCCATACCTTATTTCTCTTCTCCATCTAGTGTCCCTACGATACAGATATTCTTGCATTTCATGTTGTCCTGCAGCTCTCTTAAAACCTCTCCGTTCTTGTTTAACCTTTTTTCATTCTGTTCCACTGTCTTAGAATATTTTTCTACATTGTCCTCCAGCTCTCTGATTCGATTCTCTCCTTCCTCTAGCCTGCTGTTGATTCCTTCTACTGTATTCTTCAATTCAGAAATTGTATTCTTCCTTTCCTCTTGGTTCTTACTGATAATTTCTATATTCTTTTTAATGCTGGTGTAGTTCTCAGCTGTCATTACCTTTTCAAATAGGTTTTCTCTCCCTTGTTTCTTTTCTCCTTTTGCTATCTCTATAATACAGATATTGTTGCATTTCATGTTGTGCTGTATCTCTCTTAAATCTTCTTCATTCTTTTTTAGTCTTTTTTCATTTTGTTGCAATGTCGGTTTTTGTTTTTTGGTTTTTTTTTTTTCTTGTTTCCTCCATTCACTGATCCAGTTATCTGCTTCATATAACCTGCTTTGGATTCCTTTTGTTGTGTTCTTCAGTTCTGAGATTGTGTTCTTCATTTCCTTCTGGTTCTTAGTGATGTCCTTTTCAATGCTGGTGTAGTTTTCTGCAGTTCTTTGTAGTTTTCTTTGAGTTCCATTAGCTTGTTGAGTTTTCTTATAATGATTTCTTTAAATTCTATGTGTAATAACTTGCTTGTTTCTATTTAACTTCTCAGTCTGTCTGGTGATTCCTCCTTTCCTTTTGGTGATGGACTGTTTCTTTTTCTCCCCATTTTGGTGTCTGTTGTTGCTTGTTTTTGTTTCTTGGATTAATCTGCTTTGACTCATTGCCTTCTTGGAGTGCCATTCTGTGGTGGGAGATTTGTAGAGTTCAATGGTGTAGTCTGGACCTGTTGCTCTTGTGGTGCCCTTTATGTCATTAACCTGGGCTTTCTGGTTGTATTTTGAATTTGTTTTATGTGTTACTTCTTTTACTCCAGTTGTCTTATTGAGAGATACTCCTTCCATCAGTTCTCATATACTGTTATTGAGCTGCTCTTAAAACATAACCACTAGTCCAGGCAAAATAACCACATCTTCAATGATATCTTACTCCTTTAATCCCACCATTGACTGCATATGAATCTAGCTAAATACCCATACCCTTAAAGATAACCCCCACCCTTAATCACACCCTCAGCTACAAATGAGCCAGTTTTAATAAAGATATAGATATAAGACTATTATAAGAGGGGGGAAATGATTAAATTGACTAAAGTATAGATAATTTTGAGCATGCAAAGGGATAGCAAAAATGGTGGCAATGCAGGAGAGAAAGCAAACTTTTTGTCTTATATAGAAATGGGGAGGGGGAAATCAGAATATCTCAAGTTGAAATGAACAGTATCAAGCCTAATCAGATATATATATATCTGATTATATATATATATATATATATATATATATATATATATATATATATATATATTTGCATATATATACCTATATGTAGATACTGTGTGAGGGAATAAGTGAGAGAATAGTAAGGAAGTTGACTTAGAAATAGTAATGAAAAAGGAAAAGGAGAAAAGAAAAAATGGGACATGAGAAGAAGAAAAAAGAGAGAAAAAAAGAAGAAAGGAAAAAATAGGAAAGAATAAAGGGAAGAAAAACCAAAAAAAGATTAAATTAAAATGTGAAATTTTGCCACAGCATTATCAACAAACTTATGAGCTATAATTTTTATGTGTGAAATGGGAATATAAGCTAAAAAAGAGAAAAAGAGACACTAAGAGGTGTTTGGAGGAAGAAGAAGTGGTTTATAACTATGTTTTATAAATACATTTTATAGCTAAGTGTGTAAAGATGTCTCATGTACCTCCCTGTCCACCCTCAATGAGCACTGATTGTTCAAGGTGGAAGGAGAACCGGTGTGTGTTTTTAGCAGAAAAAGACTGTGTAGCCCCGAGTAGTGCACCCACAAAAAAAGGTTTAAGAGGCTGGAGAGGGGAGGAATCCTTAGCTTGAGGATTGGGAATGAGTTGTGGCAAGAGAGGAAGTAGACTTTAAAACAAGAATAAGAAGAGAATCTTGGGTAGATAAATGAATTAAGAGAAGGGAGAGCTAAAAATATGGGATTTGGGATACATTATAATATAAACACTATTTATTTAAAATGCACTGTGAGGGTTGGAAGTGACTTTTAAAAAGGATATGTTAGGGATTAATAGTTCATGTAGCTCCTGTTGTAAGGTTCTGGAGATTAGAAGCTATCCATTTTCTGAGTCTTCCTCTTTTCCTTGATCAAGTCTCTGCAGTCTGCAGTCAGGCTGCTGAGCCTTGGAGTGGCAGGGCCTATTGCTATTATAGTCAGGGATGGTTCTGAGTGCTACACCCCCAGTAGGCTGAGCCTCCAGAAGCCTAGTGGGGTTTCAGCACTGCAAGTGTTTTGGGGCTCTCCCTTTGAGTGCTGGTTCTGTGTGGAGAACTTCAGGGTGATGTTTGTGGTTTTGATGGCTACCCCTCCCCCTCAAGCTCCTTGTGGAGATTTTCTTCTGTGATGGGCACCTGGTTCTTTGGGGCAGCCCTGCAGCACTGTTTGTGTACTGGTGGTGGCTAGCCCTTCCCCTCCAGCTCTTTGAGGAGTTTTTGTCATCTGCAATGGGTGCTGCTGTTTGGGCCAGTGGCAAGTTCCCCTCTCACGTAGTTTCAAGCTGCAGTTTTCATGGGAGCCTGAGCTGCCCTCTCCCTGGGTGACTCAGAGGTGCAATTTTTCACTTTTATGCCACCCTAGCATGTGCACTCCCCTGCTCCTGTTGGGTCTCTCTTCCTCCACCTCTGGCCCCAGGAGGTGCTTCCTCTTTCTTAGCCTCCAGAGCACAACTCTTACACAGTCTCTCCCCTGCAGGAATTCAATCCCTCAATCCCCCTGAGTTTGCACTCCCTGTCCACACTTCACTGCTCAGATTTCTAGTCACTAGGGAGCCTGAAGCTGTCTTCAGTCAGAGCTGCCTTTCTGGGCAGAGCTGCCACTGCCCAAAGCCAACCTCAGCCCTCCAGCATGGCCAGTTTGGAACTGTCTCACCTGCTCTCCTGTAGATCTCTTCAGCCTCTGGGCTGTGAGCCCTGGAATCCAGATGTTTACTGCTCTAATTTGCAGGAACTTGCAGATGTCTGATGCTCCCTACCCTATCCTCCAGCTTGAGCATGCCATTAGCATTGCCCTCTATTCTGTTGCCATCTTTCTCTTTGTTATCCTTTAGAATTGGTAGTCTCCATATTTTATTTTTAACTCAATTTTATCTATTTCATTGTGTTGAGATTATTTTTTTAATGTACTATATTTTGCAAATAGTATATCTTACTTGAATTTCAACTTGGGATTTTGGAATTAATGATTCTAATACTTTATTACTTTATTAGCCTGGTAATTTAAATATATCTATTGTCATTTACCTTAAAATAAGGTCCTATCAGCTCCATTTTATCCTGGAAATATGTAAGTGAAATATATTAAATTGCAGTAGTCCTCTTGACTTGAAGATTTAGCCTAAGTAAATGACTTCAAAGGAATATACCATAAAAGTGTTTCTAACAATATAGTTTATAAAAGAAAAAATTCCCAGAAACAAGTTATATATCAATACATAAGAGCAATAGAAGCTAAAGTTCGATTGTCTACTTCAGAGAGTATTATGCAAACATTAAAATAATAAATTCAATAGTCTAAATACATGAAAAAATTTAAAATGTTTGAATATTTCTTGCCAATCACTTCTAGCCTTTAAAGTTTCTTTTGAAAAATCAGCTGACTGTCTTATGGGGACCTCCCTGTAGGTAACTAACTTCTTTTGCTGCCTTTAAGATTCTCTCTTATCTTTAATCTTTGGTATTTTAATTATAATATGTCTTGGAGTGGGCCTCTTTGAATCCATCTTGTTTGGGATTCTCTATGCTTCCTGGACTTCCATGTCTATTTTCCTCACCAAATTAGGGAAGTTTTCTTTCATTATTTTTTCAAATAGATTTCCAATTTCTTGCTTTTTCCTTCTCCTTCAGGCACACCTGTGATGCAAATGTTGGACCTCTTGAAGTCGTCCCAAAGCTGCTTTTTTTTTTTTTTTTTTTTTTTTTTTTTTTTTTTTTTTTTTTTTTTTTTTTTTTTTTTTTTTTTTTTTTTTTTTTTTTTTTTTTTTTTTTTTTTTTTTTTTTTTTTTTTTTTTTTTTTTTTTTCTCTCTTTTCTTCTTGTTATTCTGATTGGTTGTTTTAGTTTTATTTATTTATTTAATTATTTGTTCCTTGGGTTCTACTCATTTATTTGATTCTCGGCTTTATCCGCTCAACTGTTGTTTCCCTGTAAATTGTACTTTATTTCAATTAATGTATTCTTCATCACTGACTGGATCTTTTTTTTTTTTTTAATTTTTTTTTAAAGATTTTATTTCATTATTTTTAGAAAGAGGGGAAGGGAGAGAGGCAGAGAGGGAGAGAGACATCAATGTATGGTTGCTTTTCACCTGCCTCCAGCCACAGACCTGACTGGAGACCTGGTTTGCAATCTGCTTATGTGCCCTGGCTGGGGAATCGAACCTGCGACCTTTGGGTTCACAGGCCGGCGCC
>PVIW01006892.1:46480-65427 GCA_004026585.1 Noctilio leporinus | reverse complement strand
GATCTTTTTTATGCTGTAGAGATCCTCACTAAATTCCTTGAGCATGCCAGCATTTTGAACTCTACATCTGAAAGATTGTTTATCTTCATTTTGTTTAGCTCTTTTTCTGCAGTTTTGATCTATTCTTTCACTTGGGCTATGTTTCTTTGTCTCCTCATTTTGGCAGCCTCCCTATGTTTGTTTCTATGTATTAGAAAGAGCTGCTTTGTGGTAGTATGGCCTAATGTAGTAGTGTTACTGAGCAAAGCAGGGCTCTTTCACTTGGTATATGACCTATCAACTACTGTTAAGAAAAACAGGTCTTTATTTACAATATTCCAACCAGGGGTGTGAGGTTGGGAGCACTTCAGTTTGACATCCTGTTTTCCCATGAAACCCAGCACTTTCCTTGTTCCCTAAAAGGCTATAAACCTAAACTAAGCCTAATAGTTTCCCATTCCTTATCTGTCAGCTCTCTTCTTCAGGACCTGGGGTATATTGTCTTCAGCCTCCGTATAGTAGTCCAGGAAATCATATGCTGTGTTACATTTGGTCATGGTGAAGTCCAGGAAAACACAAGTTTTAAGAGAGTGGTTCTTCCATATATACTGAGTTCCAAGAGTCTAGATAGAGTCTGGGTCTGCAAGGCAGAGTCTTTAGTGGCTTTGGGGTCAGCTAGAGCAGGTATGATCAAAGCAGCAGCATGGCTAATTTCCTACTAGCCCAGGCCACATGGCTGAATCCTGACTAAAAACTCTATAACTGCTTCTTCCTTCTTACCATGGACCAGTTTCACTACAAGGTACATGGTTGCTATTTCACTACATAGAGCATGGCTGATTCCCCTTCTAGCTCATGGCTCTTTTCTCATGGCTACTCCTCCTCTTCTCTTCTACACTCGCTCCACCCACATGGCCCTTCTCATGGAAGACCAGCTCTCATACAAAGTTGCCTAACTTCTATATCATGGCTCTCTTCCTACACACCAGACCTGCTAGCCAACTCCTGTCTACACCCTTTTAGACTGAGTGGCTTTTCTCCTTTAATCCTCTTGGTTCTTTCTAATTTTAAATGCTGACCTTGAGCTCCTTATGTCATTGTTATGAAAAGTATCTTAAGCATGTATCATCTGCCCTTTTGCTCTGGGCTAAGACACAGCTATTATCTAGTTACAAACTTGCCATAGACATGCAAAGTATCTAAAAAGCTATACTATCTCCTTTCCCTACCCTCAAAACCATCAGCTATGAGGGCTTTGGGAAGGGTCCCCATTCTGTTACAGTAGATGTCCTATAGGGTCCAGTGGCACAGCTTCCCCTATAACCTAAGCTGGGTACTTGAGGTGCACCCTTCATGTGGGCTGAATATACCCTCTTCCTGTAGTTGAGCCTTGGTTGTTGGTGGTAGATCAATGGGAGGGATTTACTCAGGCCAGTTAACTGCAAGGACTGGCTCTAATCACTGACCACCAACTTCTGCCCTCCATGGAGGACTAACTGTGCAGGGGCAAGGTGGAGGTGCTCTGACATGGTCTGTAGCTGTCCATTGGGTATTCTGGCCCTGGGGTTTCCTGGGTGGAGCAAGCCAAGGTCAGCCCCCCACCTATATTTTGCCTGGTGCCACTTTTCTGAGCTATAAAGCAATCTGAAATGGCTGCTACTTGTGCTAGGCTTGGAGATTTGCAAATGAAGCTAAACTATGAATCTAAGCTGTCTGCTGCCAGTGCGAGGCCTGGGGTTCACTGAGGCCATATGTTGCTTGTTTGACAGGATTTAGGAAACTGAAGCATGAGCCAAAAACTAGTTATTAATATGGAAAAGCAGCTTGGGTGGGCCTGTAAATGGGGTGGGGCAGAATTTCTGGGGATCTCCAAGGTAGGTCAAACAGTGTTAGCCAGGTTGATAGAGTCTAAAATGTGGCATCAGCTTGCTAGCTCTATGGGGAGAGCTGTTAGATAAGGGACAATAGCCTCTGCTTGTCTTGATGTCAGACACTTCAGTTTCTCCCTGTATACCACTGATGCCTTCCAACCTGCTACCTCAGAGCTCAGAGGGAAGATTCGGAGTAGGCAAGTCCATGGGTGGGTTTTTAAAGAGAAACTGCTTGGGACTCCAGAAATATCTTCTACTGGATCAATTCCCTGCTGATTTTTGCATCCAGAAGTTGTGAGAACTTAACTTCCTGGCACTGGGACCTGGACTAGCGAGCCTAGTACTCCTTACTCCCAAGATATTCTTCATGAATTTTTATCCACTCCACATAGGTGTGGGATAAGCCTGTTCTGCATCTGCACCCCTCCTACCAGTCTGGATGGATGTGTTTTTTTAAATTCCACATACATATGTCAGACTTTCATTGACTTCAATTCTTAGATGTCAGACTTCCATTCAACTCAATTTCTGATGGTTATGATAGATGGTTGTTCTATATTTTAGTTGTAATTTTGATGTGATTGTGCAAAAAGGTGAATGTCTGCCTTTGCCACTATCTTGATGGGAAGTTTAAACTTTTCTTCTTTAGAACACTTGCTGTGTTCTAAGTTTGCAAACTCCAAGACTCTTGAATAAATCATTATTGTTTATTTCTAGACAAAGGCTTAAGACTATTTTTTAGTTCATTCAACACTTTTATTTGACATTTATTAAGGACCACTTGAGTTGTTAATGGGGTTAAAGAAATACTTAACAAGTAATAAATTCCACTGGAGATCATTTTTCATAATTGGAGTAGTGGTGAGGACAGCACCAGGTATTGGACTGGTGGAGTCAGAATGGACCTTGGTTCAGTAACTTTGGTACTTGAGTTCTGACTGGGACAGAGCTCAGAGCCAAGATTCAAACTAGAAGAGAAAGTTTATTTGAAAAGCCTCAGGGGTAGGAAAAGTGAGGTTAAAAGGTATAGGCTCAGGAAACAAGTTACAGAGGCAAAGAAGGGCCTTTGGAGCCTAGGAGATAGAGAGGCAAGCAAAATGTGCCTGGTGGGGCAGGGCTGGTAGGGATGGGAAAGGCATGGGTGCATTCCTAGGAGAAAGAGCCCTCTGGTCTTCATCTTATGGGCTTTTAAGGGAGGGGATTTTAAAGGAGGTACCAGGGAGAGGATCTCAATGGAATATTCATCAGCTTTCCAGGTGTGCCTTTTCAGAGCTGTTGTCTCTACTGATTGGTCAGTGTGCCAAGGCAGGGCATCATTAGTCATCGAAGTTGGCCCCTAGGCAGCAGTGGCATCACTCATATGGTTTTGCTGCTTTCCTGGGACTGGAACTGAAATACCACAGAGGCCTAGATGTATTTGATATGGGTCAGAATCTCATTTTCCTGGGGACTTAATGCTTAAGGGCCAATTCTCTGGCCCCCTGTTCATTCCCCCTTTAAGGAAGTCTAACATGCCAGGGGAGGAAAATCAGAGGAGGGTCTAAATTGCATAATCAGCAATAGAAAGGTTGGGGGTCTAAACCACATGCCCAGTGATATGCTAGGGGAGAAAATATTACCCTATAGGTAAGGTCCTTGGTTTCCCAATTTTGCTCATTGCCAGGTGCCTAAGACTTTTTAACCTGGTGACCTTCTGTGCCTGGCTTATCACCCTTGCTATGCTTAGGCCTGTCTAACTGCCTACCACAACACCACACAGAACTCCTGGGATAGGTGAAAAAGGTAAAGGTATTTAGAAGTACAAATTAGTAGTTATAAAATATGAGTACAGCATAGGAAATATAGTCAATAATATTATAATAACTTTGTGTGGTATCAAATGGGCACTACACTTGTCAGGAGAATCACTTTATGTTATATAAATATCTAATTATTATGCTGCACACTGGGAACTAATATTATAATATCAACTGTGATTGACAAATTAAAAATATATATATTAAAAAATTTCCTGCCCTGGCTGGTGGCACATTGGATGAGGTGCTGGCCAGCAAACCCAAAGGTCGCTGGTTCAATTCCCCAGCCAGGGCACATAGCCATGTTGCAAGCCAGTTCTCCAGCCAGGTCCCCAGCTGGAGGCAGGTGAAAGGCAAACATACATTGATGTCTCTCTCCCTTTCTGCCTCTCTTCTTTCCCCTCTCTCTGATAATAATGAATAAAATCTTTAAAAAGAAATTTCTGGCCCTGGCTGGTGACACAGTGAATAAGGCACCAGGCTGCAAACCTAAAGGTCGCTGGTTCTATTCCCCAGCCAGGGCACATAACCAGGTTGCAAGCCAGGTCTCCAACCAGGTCCATGGCTGGAGGCAGGTGAAAGGGAGCCATATGTTGATGCCTCTCTCTGCCTCTCTCCTTCCCCTCCCTCTGAAAATAATAAATTTTTAAAAAGAAAAAAGAAATTTCCTAACATCAAAGAAGGATTTTGGTAATTTTCTTTCAAGTATATTTTATTGATTTTGCTATTACAGTTGTCCCAAATTCTTTTTCCTTTGCTCTCCTCCACACAAGACCTCCATTCCCTCCTGCAGTATCACCCCTTCCCCTTAGTTCATGTCAATGGGTTATGCATATAAGTTCCCTGATTTCATCCTTTCCTCTATTATTCTTTATTTTTCCCTATCTATCTTGTATTCACCAATTATGTTTCCTATTCTATGTACCATTTTCCTACTTTACCCCTTCCCCCTCCCTGATGATAACCCTCCCAATGTTCCCCATACCTATGGTCCTATTCTGGCTGTTTTCTTAGTTTTTGTTTTTGTTCGTATTTCTTAAGTTCTCTTGTTGATAGTTGTGAATTTGTTGTATTTTTAATGTTCATAATTTTGGTCCTCTTTTTCTTAAATAAGTCCCTTTAACATTTCATATAATAATGACTTGGTGATAATGAACTTCTTTAGTTTTACCTTGTCTGGGAAGCACCTTCTAAGTGATAGCTTTGCTTGGTAGTGTATTCTTAGTTGAAGGTCCTTGCTTTCCATCTTTTGAATACTTTTTGCTGGTCTCTTCTTGCCTACCAAGTTTCTTTTGAGAAATCAGCCGATGGTAATTTTCTTATAACAGTCCTACTAAAGTGTTTATTGAGTAAAGACTTGCCGGTGTCTTCAACTTGAACTCTAGAAGATGTAACAGTCTTTGTTTTTCTGCTATGCTGCAGTTTTGAAGTGGTCTTTTTTCTTGGTATTACATGATAAACTTTGCATTGCAGACGAGTGGAAAGATGTTTGCTTTTTCTTAGATAACAACAAATTTAACACCAGTTACTTTTGATGCTTGGGTAGATGGTTTTAAAAAACAATCCAATTCTGCATTATAAGAGCCCCCTTTTATCTTTCTTCCTACAGGGTGCCATTAGTCCAGGGTCTGGAGACATATGGCTATTTCAGATTTAAACTTGCTGGTTTCCCCTCTGGTGATTCTACTTCCCCTTCTCCAGGGTCCCACCATAGAGAGCAGCAAGCTGCACATCACCATGTTTTTTCCCAGCTGGATTGACTTCCTCTTTCTTCTATCCTACACTGATGTTTCTCCAAGTAGTAATTATTATAAGGCTTATAATCATCTTTTCTACCCTAATTCCACTTAGAAAATTCTTTGCAATTAGCTTATTAGCTTCCATACCCCTCAAAATTAGATAGTAATTATGTAATGATAGCTAACACTTATTGAACATTATATGTGTCAAATGAAGTACTTTATATTACTTAATTCAATTCTCACAATTCTAAATGCAACATAATACCATTATTCTCACTTATAGATAAGAAAACTGAAGCACAGAAAAATAACTTGAAACCCTCTTGAGTCCCAATAGGCAATTGTGAATGAATAGGAAAATTTCCCTCTGTAAATGATGCTGATCAGAATTATGAAAATAATAAAAAAGAACATGAATAACCTTGTTTACTTAGAATCACTAGATAACTTAGTTTGATGGACAGGCCAACCTGACAGTAACTCTCAGGGAAAAGATTTTAAATCTTCTCTTTCCTTTTTGTCCTCTGTTTATCACTCTATTGTTTTGTTTTGTTTTTAATAAAATACCTACAAAACTTCAGCTCCTCATGAGGTATCAAGGCATCAGGACATGTAGCTGAGGACCCCTCTGATTCTCAAAAGTATAACATTTGTGCTATTTCTAGGTTTTGCTGGTTTATAAAATACTAAACCACTTCAACATACATAGGAAGAAGTCCCAGGATTTTAGCTTTTTACTAGGAAAAAGGTAATTCAAGATGTAAGAGGTATGTCCAGAAGGTATCCAGCCATATAATGTGAAAAAGTTATTTATTGAAAAAGATACAAAATAAGAAAAACATACTGTCATTTTGAATGCAACAGCCACATAGTACACATGCTCACTCAACAATATCAACTGCCCCTACTGACTAATACAGTAAAGTCATCATTGTTCATGCATGTACATTCCAGTCCTCTCTCCTTCACTGCCAGGTACATCAATATCACACAAAGCATTTTCCTTATATTAACAATGACTAGACTTTTCTGGACAGACCAGTTATATTAAAAATAATTGGGTGAGTAGAGCATGAATCTGTATCAAAATTTGCATTGTTTGAATGTTCATCCATGGAAACTATTTGGATGATTCAGAAGCCTGCGATTATGGGCAGCTGGTGATCAACTGCATCATCAGACAACATGCCCACTTGCACATCATGTCTCATGCAGTTTTTTGTGAAACATCAAATCATTCAGGTGAATCATCTCCTTTGCACCTTGTATTTGCCACCCTGCAACTTCTGGCTTTTCTCAAAACTAAAATCACCTTTGACAGGGAAGAGATTTCAGATTGTCAATTAGATTGAGGGAAATATGACAGGGCAGCTGATGACACTGGGAAAACTGTGTGAGGTCCCAAGGTGCCTACTTTGAAGGGGACTGAGGTGCCATTGTCCCATGTACAATGTTTCTTGTAACTTGTCTCTTTTTCAATAAATGTTTCTATTTTTCACATTACATGTCTGAATATTTTCTGGACACACCTCATGCACCTTAGCTATTGATTATACACAAAGTCAATAGCTCATTTAAGCTTTAGAAACCATTATTGTTACCAAAATTTACTAGAATTTTTTTTTTTTTTGAAGTCTAAGAAAGCCCTGAATAAAAAGATGCACTCTCCTTTTTAAACTGGGTATTCAAGGCCCTGGCTGGTAGCACAGTGGATAAGGCACCGGCCTGCGAACCCAAAGGTTGCAGGTTCGATTCCCCAGCCAGGGCACGTAACCAGGTTGCAAACCAGGTCTCCAGTCAGGTCTGTGGCTGGAGGCAGGTGAAACACAACTCTCTCTCTGCCTCTCTCCCTTCCCCTCTTTTTAAAAATAATGAAATAAAAAAATTTAAAAATAAAAATAAAAAATAAATAAACTGGCTATTCATGTAATTCTGGCACATCCCCTCTGGACTACTGAGGATGGAAGTGGAGGAAGGCAGGGCTGGCTCATTTAGAGAAGAAAGGATGAAGCTTTTGTTAGTGAGCACTTGCAGATCAGGTTTTGCTGGTTCATAAAACACTAAAATACTCCAACATACATGAGAAGAAGTACCAGGATTTTAACTTTTTACTAGAAAATGCAAGATGTAAGAGGTCTGTCCAAAGAGTCATGTAATATGAAAAATAGATGCATTTATTGAAGAAGATACAAAATGTAAGACACATACTCACTGAGTCATTTTGAATGGCTGTTTATTTTTATTTATTTATTTATTTATTTATACATTTCTCTTTGTCTTCTGCAGGAAGGCAGCCACTGCTCAGTTTTCACTTTAGCCTCACAAGAAAATAGACCCAGCTGGAAAGTATGTTTTGTCAGTGCTTCTTCTGCAGTGTTATATTGTTATATTCCCTAACCACTTAGATACTTGCTGTTGGCAGAACAATGGCCCCTCCAAGAGGTGCAGCTCCTAATCCTAGAAACTGTGAATATGTGATCTTATAGTATATGTATAGCACAGGAATATTGTAGTTGTGAATAAATTAAGGATTTTAAATGGTAAGATTAAACTGGATTACAGTCCTTATAAAGAAAAGAGGAAAGCAGAAGGGTGAGAGTTGGAGAAGGAGGTACAGTGATGAAAACAGAAATTGAAGCCATGTGATTGCTGGCTTGGAAGATAGAAGGGAGCTATGATCTAAGGAATATGGGTGGGTACTATAAATGACAAAAGGCAAGAAAACAGATTATGCTATAAAGTCTCCACAAGTAATACAATCCTTCTGAAAAGTTGACTTTAGAACTTCTGACCTCCAGAAAAATAAGATCATAAATCTGTGCTATCTTTTAAATCACTATGTTTGCAGTAATTTGGTTCAGCAGCTTTAGGTAACTAATATACTTGTGGACCTATGCATTATCTGTCCCAATTTATTACCTTTCACTCCTTGACTTTACAGTTTCTCATTTAGATAGGGTGGGGTCTAGTTCCCTACTCAGGACTCTGTTAGTCATAAGACTTGTTTTGATCAATAGAACGAGCTAGAGGTGATGGAAACCTTGTTCTGTGGCTAGGTCTGAAGAAACCTTCTGTCACCACTCACTTTTGTGCTTCTTACATTGCTATGATGAAAGCCTGGGCTAGATGACTGGTTTGAAGAGCAACAATAAAGCAGAGCTATCACAGTTAAAGTATTCTAGCAGACAGAAGCCCTAGCTGAGCTACAATCAACTTAGGCCAACCTAGATCAGCCTGGACCCTAACTGACCCCTGAGTTGTAATAATCACATGATTGTTGGCTTAAGCCACTGAATGTTAGGGCAGTATGTTACATAGCAGTAGCTAAGTGAATCAATGCCTTATAAATTAATAATAGAAACTTGTAAAGTTCCAAGTATTTTCACATGATATCATTTCGATGCTTGCTTCTGTTGAGTGAATGGCCCAGGCCCTTACATTTTGATTGGTCTCAATCCTATAGTCTCCTCATACACAGTGCAATAACCAGAACAACAGCAATCAGAACCTTTTCTGCTTCCCCCCTTCCCCCCCTAAATAACTCACATTGTAGCAGTCTATAGCTTTCCTTTTTGTTAGTGTGTTTATTGAAACTGTAACATACAATAAGTTATATAAAGAGCATTACACAAAAAAAAAATTTAAAAAAAGATAAGACTTCATTGGCTATAGGTCACAGCTCTAATCAGGGGGTGTTTTCTAAATGTTTTTAAGTATAACAAAATAATGACGGTCTCCATACAAAATGTCCGGGTAGAGTTCCAGCTTTGGTCAATAATAATCAGTTTGGCCTCATTGATTTGAATTCCATATTTAGGCTAATGCTTATTAGAGTAAAGCTTTTTTAAGATTTGTCTCCAAATAAGTAAATGACAAAGAAATGTGTAACTAGCTCCCTAAAAATGGTAGATTGAGAGTCAATAAAACAATCTGATGCTAGCTGGCCTCTGGCCCCAGAATTCAACAGTGTAAACTGAGGGCACTCCCCTCCTCCCTCAACCAGGAGAGTGAGAAACAGCCACTCCTGCTCCTTCACTGAAAACAAATGTTCTAGGGAAGCTACAAGCTATTATCCTGGAAATGCATGCTCCTCACAAGTGACATTTGCATTTTAATTAAGGGGGAGACTCTCATCATCATTATCACAAGCAAAAGAAAGGGGTACCCAGGTTTTCAGGGGGAATTAAAAAGGGTAATTAAGTTTTGCCATGGTGTATTTAGCTTGCAGGATATATCAAACAGGTTTGGACAAACAGCAGTATATCATGATATTAAATATTCACTGATTTTATGTTCTACATTCATTGGTGAGAAATTCTTTGTTGACTTTAGACATGACTGATTTTCTTCACCAAAGCATTTGCTCGGTCATGCAACCTGTAATTAAAAAATATATATTGCTTTATAAATAAGAGGCTGCTTTTAATTTAGTAATAACTACAGTGAGACCTGTCATTAGGGAGCTCAGCAGTGAGATCCACACTAAATCCAGTGTAATCATTATTCTGGCTTGCAAGCTCTGGCAACAGCAGGTATAGTAAGAGAATCTGCCAAGAACAATGCCAGTTTATTAACTTCATTTCTGAATGTGTGCCAAACAATTGCAATCACTATGAAAACTCAAAGTTGAGGTGTTTTGTTTTTTGTTTTTTTTTTTAATTTTTGTTTTACTTTGATGACTCGCACTGTATTCACTTCCATGGAACACCTCGAAGGGCTCACATTTCCTATACCTTCACTTTCTTTTCGCTCATTGAACCTTACTTTTCCTGTGATTATAGAATAACAGACTAACCTCTCATTTGCAATGACAAATTGAGGCCTAGGAGGGAGAAGAAAATGCCCCAAATTGGCACAATTAAAACCAGGTCTCTGGAATCCAAGTCTAGGCTCTCCCTACACAGATGGCTCCACTTTCCTGACTGGTTTAGAAGCCCAGAGCTTAAAATTTTCACACCATGTGGCTCATCCACAAGTCTCAAACACTCTGGAAATATAGTTATGTGTGGCTGAACCCTTAGGAAGTCATCTTTTCCCTTTCTAAGCAGAGTTGACCACCCATTTCTCTTTGAAGCAAAAACAGCCTGACATAAATTCCACCCCCAATGCCAAGAATGAGAGTTAGAAGGCAATTAATGTGTAATAAACAACAACAACAACAACAATTGGGTTCTCAGGCCTAGGACCCATGCAGTAGATAAGTGAAACTGACTACTACACGGGTCTTCTTGATTGGACAAATACATGCCTTGCATATTAGTGACATAAAACAGGCTACAGGGTGAATGAACTCTTCCATTAGTGACTAGAATGGCTGTAAAAAATATGATGACCTCAAAAATGGTCAAAGTTATCCTAATTAAGCCAGTACACTGAACCTAAAACAATGCATGTAGTGAGGTATCTGCATTTTGTGGTCATTTTACCAAACTTTTGAGCTGCTTTCTTCATAGGGATGCCTCCTTCATCATCTCAGTAGGAAACCATCTTCCTCTCTCACAACTTTCATTGCATTTTCTTAGAATTCTCTCACTCTGATTGTTTGATAGCAAAGTGGTTTGTGGACGTGCCTTCTGTCTCTCACTGGTTGTAACCTCCTTAAACAGGAACCAGATTCTTCATCTTTGTCATCCCCACATTGTTTGGCTCACTTGAGTACCCAACAGTATCTCTTAAATGAGTCAATGGCAAGTGGCCTGGTTTGCTGAATAAATATTTATTCTATCTGATGTGATGCCAATGGGTAGCTGGAATATCCTAGCTTTAATCTTTTATATTTAGTTAAATTGGAAGAGATGTTTCATTTCTTCCTTGGAACAACCTAAGGTATACCCTGGTGACAGGGCACAAAAGGCCTTGATTCTTGGTAGTTTGTTAGCACTGCCCACAGTTCCAGAGCCCTGATTAGATCCTTGGTGCATGCCAACAAGGACGGTCCAAAGGCATGTTCTTCAGGATGTAGTAGATAGCTGGGAGGCAGGTGGCCTGACCCTGGCCCACTCAAGTATGTCTGCACACAAGGACTCCACAGCATCCAGCCGTTCAATTTGCACTAGTTTTGTGAGCAGCTCTGGGATGCTGTAGCCTGCCGTGCTGATACGATCAAAGAGCTGCATGCCATCTGTCATGCCTCCAATCTCATCTCTTTTAAGTCCAAAGCTCTCAGCAAGGTGACGCCATGTTTTCACAATAGCCTTCTCAGAGTTGTATGTGGAGCTGAGCATTCGGCTCATCTTCTCAAGGCAATCAAAGGGCAGCTCTGTGGGGCTGAGACCTGCAGAGATGAAGGGCCAGTCAGGCATTGCAGATGTCAGTTAACAGAAGCTCTATACCATTAAATTATTTTTAACTGTTTTTTAAAAAATGTAAAATAAAATACAGAAGCAGAAAACCACTCAAAAATAAATGCATAGCTTAAAGCAAACAACACTCAGGACTTTGGCAGTCACAAGAGAAGTCTCACCCTAATCTCATTAATGATCTTTCTTCTAGGAAAATAACTACCATAACCATATTGACTTTTTTAAAAGATTTTATTTATTAGTTTTAGAATGAGGGGAAGAGAGGGAGGTAGCAAGGGAGAGAAACATCAACGTATGGTTGCCTTTCATTTGCTTCCAGCTATGGACCTGACTGGAGACCTGGCTTGCAACCTGGTTATGTGTGCCCTGTCTGGGAATGGAACCAGTGACCTTTGGGTTCACAGGCTGGTGTCTATCCACTTAGCCACCAGCCAGGGCCCATGTTGACTTTTATATTAATATTAATCCCCTCAAGACCATTTTCAGCAGTCCTAAAGCCTTCAATATAGGCTACACTTAGTTGAGTAACTCTGCCTTCCTTGGAACTGGGCTGAAAAGGAATCAAAGGCACAGTACCATGGTCCTTCTATGGGAACAGCGGTCACTTTTGTGAAAAATGTTCACTCAAAGACAGCCCAAACCTTGTGTTATCTGACCCAAGTCACTGTGAATTCAAGTGGTTCTCAGGCTTTGCTATTCATTAGGTGAGCCTAATGCTTTAAAAAGATCTAGTTTTATAACATGACATAAAGCTGTCCAGATTTCAGTAGAAACTCAGTCTTCATACTAAGAACCAGAAAGATCACAAAATAAGTGGCATCAATAGATGCCAATACTAACATAAGATATGTTAAAATTATCTGATAAAGATTTTAAAGCAGCCATAATAAAAATGTTTCAGTAGCAATTTCAAACATGCTTGAAATTTTTTCTAATTGAAATACTGCCTGGACAGTGAGGCTCAGTTTGTTGGGCCTCAATCTCTAAAGTAAAAGGTCGCCAATTTGATTCCCAGTCAGGGTATATGCCTGGGTTGTGGTTTGGTCCCTGGGCAGGGCACATGCTAGAGGCAACAGATTGAAGTTTCTCTCACATCAGTGTTTCTCTTCCTTTTTCTCCCTTTCCTCTCTCTGTAGATAAATAAATAAATAATAAAATAAAGGCAAGAAAGTCTTAACAAAAGATAGAAAATATAAAGAAGAACCAAATGAAAATGTTAGAACTGAAAAATATAATAACTAATACTAAAATCTCATTAGATGTGTTCAGTGGAAGAATGAAGACAGAGGAAAGAATTAGTGAGCTGCATAACAGAATAGAAATCTGAAAAATAGAAGCCCTGGCTGGTGGCACAGGATAAGGCACCTGCCTGCAAACCCAAAGGTCACTGGTTTGATTCCCCAGCCAGGGCACATAAGCAGGTTGCAAGCCAGGTCTCCAGCCAGATCATAGCTGGAGGCAGGTGAAAGCCAACCATATATTAATGTCTCTCTTCCTCTCTGCTTCTCTTCTATGCTCTCTAAAAATAATAAATAAAATCTTTCAAAAAAAGGGAAAAAAAGAAATATGAATAATATAAACAAAATAAACTGAAAAACACAGAGCCTCAGGGACCTGTTGGGCTACAACAAAAGATGTCACGTTAGTTTCATGAAGTCCTGGAAGGAGAGAAAAAATAAAGAGAGGCTGAAAACATCCCAAACTTGGAAAGAAGCAAAAGCATACAGAGTCAAGAAGCTGAGAAAACTCCAACTGGGATATTCTAAGGAAAGTCATATCAAGACACATCATAAATGAACTTCTGAAAACTAAAGACAAGAAAGCCTTACATGTAGCCAGAGAAAAACAACACCTTATTGATAGGGAAAGTGCAATTAGAATGACATTGGATTTCTAATGTCATTCTGGAAGCCAAAGAGTGATTTCCAGTACTGAAAGAAAAGAACTTTCAACCCAGTATCCCAATACCCAGTGAAAATAACCTTAGAAATGAAGGGAAACTCCAGATAGTCTCAAGATAAAGAAAAACTATGAGAGTTTGTCAATAGTAAAGCTACTCTAACAGAATGACTAAAGGAAGTCTGTAAACAAACAAACAATGATAAAAGAGTAAACCTTTGAACATTGCAAAGAACACAGTAAATAAAAGTTGGGTAAATATAGCAGGCTTTCTTTTCTTTTTTAAGATTTTATTTATTTAATTTTAGAGAGGGGGGAAGGAAGGGAGAAAGAGAGGGAAACATCAATGTGTGGCTGCCTCCTACATGTCCCCAACTGAGGACCCAGGCTGCAACTCAGACTTGTGCCCTGACTGGAAAAGAAAATCAGGACCGGTTGGTTCACAGACCAGCACTCAATCCACTGAGCCACAGCAGCCAGGACTCTTTTCTTTTTAAGTTTTTGAAATATTATTTACAGCTGGTGTAACTGATGTGTTTCTAAATATATGCAGAGAAAGTATATAAAACAACTATAAATGGGAAGGACATAGGTAGGCAAAGCTTATGTACTTTATCAAGCTAGTAAAATAATGACACCAGTATATTGTGATAAACTTAGAGAAACTAGATATGGAAAAAGATTAACTCAAAACACATCAAATGCATCACTCAAAAAAAGTAAAAATAGATTTCTAAAGTATATTTAAGTGACCCAAAGAAAATCAGGAAAAAGGAAGTGGAGAAATAAAAAACAGACCAAACACACAGTGAACATCAAATAGCAATCTTAAACCCTAGCATATCAATAGCTACATTAATGTAAAATATTTAAACTCCAATGAAAAGGAGGAGTTTGGCAGAATGAATTTTTAAAATGACTGTTACATGCTGTGTACAAGAAACTTTTGTCAAATATAATGATATGAACAGATTGAAAGTAAAATAATAGGAAAAGATATATTATTTAAACATTAATAAAAGGAAAGCAGAAGTAGCTATTACATAAGCTAAAACAGACTTCAGAACAAATAAAATTACCAGAGATAGAGAGGGATGTTATATAATGATAAAAGGGTCTATTCACTAAGAAGACACAGCAATTTTAAACATGTATGCATCAACCTACAAAGCTCCAAAATATGTGAAATAAGCAATGATAGAACTGAAGAATAAAAGACAAATCTGCAATTATAATTGGAAAATTCAAACCCTCTTTTTCAGTAACTAATAGAGCAAATAGAAGAAAATTAGTCAGAATATAGAACTTAACAACATCATAAAAAGAATCCAATCAACAAATTTATTGAACACTCCACCCAACAATAGCAGAATATACCTTTTTTTCAAGTGCAGGCCATATTCCTCAGCAAAATTTAAAAGAATTGAAATTGCAGAGTATATTCTCCTACAACAATGGAATCAAACAATATAACAGAAAGATAATAGGAAAATCTTCACACACTTGTAAACTAAACACACTTTTTTTTTTTTTTTTTTTTTGGTACAGATTTATTTTGTTTCATTACATGTATTTCCTCTTGGGGTTAATGCATTTAAAGACATGGTTGATTTTTTAAGTGAAGAAACACCATTTTTAGGGACATGTATTCAGTTTCTGCCAGCTCCCTTGACTTTCCTTAATAAAAAATTGACTTGTGAAGATGGAGGGAGGAAAGATGTGGGGTCCTCATCTTTCTGTAAGGGTCTGGGTCCAGAGGCTATTGTTGCTTCCCAGACTGGGAATAGTCACTGGCGGTCACTTTCTGATTTGTAACCTGCATCCCTTGGTGAGGAGAGCCACTAGCACTGAATAACACCACAGTGCTGACTTCCTATTGTATTATGGGAGCTCCATTATTCTGTTGGCTTCTGTCTTGCTCCACTGTTAATGCATTGGGTGTAGTATAAGGACTAAACAACACACTTCTAAAGTATCTATGAGTCAAAGAATAAATTTCAAAGCAAATGTTCTTAGAAATTAAAAAATGAAAATACAATATATCAAAATTTATAGACATACCTAAGGCAATGAGAGGATATTTATATCATAAATACATATGTTACAAAAGAGAGAAAATCTCAGATCAGTAATCTAAACTACTATCTCAAGCACCTAGAAAAAGATTAATGAAGTATACCCAAAGCAAACAAAAGAAAAAATGAGTATTAATCAATGAAATTAAGAAAAGAAACACAATAGAAGTAAACATGAAACAAAGCAGCTAGTTCTTTCAAAAGATCAACAAAATGAACCAACCTATAATAAGACTGATGAAGAAAAAAATAAAGAAATAAGGCACAAATTACCATATCAATAAATTGATAAGGGGATATCACTATAGACCCTGCAGTCATTAAAAAAAACAAAAAAAAAAAACAAAAAAAAAACAAAAACAAAAACAAGAGAGTCCTATGAGCAACAACTACCACAATTCACCTGATATGAAGTAGACCACTTGAATAGACATCACTATTAAATAGATGGTGTCTGTAGTTTTAAAAATTAACATCCAGAGAAAAAGATGATGACAGAATAGAGAGCAGTGCTGATGGCATTCTCAAGTGCCAAGCGGCTGGAGGATAGGATAGGAAGCACAAGATGTCTGCAGGTCCCTAAGAATTGGAGCAGTAAGCATCTGGACTCAGGGGTGCTCAGTCCAGGGGCTGCAGAGACCTATAGGAGAGCTGGTGAGACACTTCTAAACCAGCCTGCAGGCCTAGGTTGGCTCTGTGCAGTGGCATCTCTACCCAGAGGGATGTCTCTAACTAAAGACAGCTTCAGACTTCCTGTTGACTAGAAATCTGAGCAGTGAAGTGCGGACAGTGAGTACAAACTCCAGAGGGAATGAGGAATTGAACTCTTGCAGGGGAGGGACTGTGTGAGAGCCTCTCTTTGGAGACTGAGAGGAAGCTCCTCACTGGGCCAGAGGCAGAGAAGTGTCCTGCGGGGAACAGGAGCAGGGGAGCAGGGAAGAGCACCAGCTGGAGCTGCAAGAGGGCTGAAAACTGTGCAGCTGTGCCACTGGGGAGAGGGAGGCTCAGAGCCCTGCCGAGGGGGAGGGCCCAGCCCCATGCAACCACACCAGCTCACAGGGTCCCACAAAATCTCAAAACTGCAAGCCAGGAATTTGCAGCTGGTGCAACTGGCGCACCCATTGCAGGCAACAAAGGCCTCCTCTAGGAGCTGGAGGGGGAGTAGTAGCATTAGCCAGCAGACTACACAGCAGACTCTCCGGGGAGCCAGGCATGCATCCCAGAGGTGATGGTGAAAAACTCCTCAAAAAGCTGGACTGCTTGGAGGGTTAGCCTTAGCCCTGGGAGAGTCAGGTGCTGTTAGTGGACAG
Source organism: Noctilio leporinus (assembly GCA_004026585.1). Taxonomy (NCBI): domain Eukaryota; kingdom Metazoa; phylum Chordata; class Mammalia; order Chiroptera; family Noctilionidae; genus Noctilio; species Noctilio leporinus. The sequence continues at coordinate 48,453 of PVIW01006892.1, read as the reverse complement.
GGGCCACCTCCTCTGGGAGCTTTGGGGATAGGGCCAGCCATCACAGGAGCCAGTAAGGTTGCAGGCCACCCCACAACCTTTTACCTGGGACACAGGTGCCCATCACAGGTAAGAACCTCCTCCAGGAGCTGGAGGGGGAGGAGCAGCCATAGATACCACAGAAGCACACTGCAGGTTTTCACACAGAACCAGTGAGAGAAGGGAGGGCCTCAAAACACCAGCAGCACAGAAATCCAGGTAGACTACTGGAAGCTCAGCCTACCTGGGGGCTGACACTCAGAATCAGCCCTGACTGTGAGAGCTATAGGCCCTGCCACTCCAAGACCACACAGCTTGACTGTAGACTGCAGAGACTTGACCAAAAAGAAAAAAAAAAAGGCAGACTCAGGAAATGGATCACTGCTAATCTCAAGCACTTGAGTTACACCAAGAGCTACATGAACTATTAATCCCTTTCAAAAGGTACTTCCAACCCTCACAATTAGTGCATTTTAAGTAAACACTGTTTACACCATGTGTGTATCCCAACTCACGTATTTTTACTCCTCCCCTACCTCAATCCACCTAAATATCAAAGAACCTCCTCCTACTCTTGTTTAAAATTCTACTCACTTTCCTGCTACAACTCATTCCCAGTCTCAATCTAAGTATTCCTTCCCTTCCAAGGTACCTAAACACTTTCTTTCCTTCCTTCCTTCTTTCTTTCTTTCTTTCATTTTTCTGAATGCACTACTAGGGACTACACTTTTTTTTTTTTTTTCCTGCTAAAAGCACACAGGTCCTGGCTCCACTTGGACCGATCAGGGGTCATTACAGGTAAACAGGGAGGTAGATGCGGCAACTATATATGAAGGCTTATACTGTTCACTCACATTTGAGGCTTTCTGATTCTCCCCCTCCTTATTTCTATAGAGTAGATGAGTTTGTTTACTCTCTCATGTCCCTGCTCTCTTTGCTACTCCTTAGCACCCCTCAAAAATTATCTATACTTTAGTCAACTTAATCATTTTCCCCCTTGTACAGCAGTTTTAACATATCTTCATCCCTATTAAGACTGGCTCAGTTGCAGCTGAGGGTGTGATTAAGAGTGGGGGTTATCTTGGAGGGTATGGGTATATATTTACATTCACAGGCAGTCAAAAGGGGAAGTAAAAGAAAAAGATGTCTGTGAAGGTCTAGTTATTTTCCTTGGATTGGTGGATCTGTTTTAGGAGCAGCTCAAAAACAGTGTATGAGAAAGGATAGAAGGAGTGTCTTTCAATCAGCCAAATGGAAGGAAACCATTCCAAAATACAACCAAATACAATCCAAAATACAACTAGACAGCCCAAGTTAAAGACATAAAGACCAGTTCCATCCATGTTGTTGCAAACGGTACAAGTTCCTTCTTTCTTTCTGCTATATAGAATTCCATTGTGTAAATGTACCAAAGTTTTTTGATCCAATTATCCACCGATGGGCACTTAGGCTGTTTCCAGCACTTGGCTATTGTAAATAGTGCCGCTATGAACATAGGTGTGCATAGGTTCTTATGAATTGGTGTTTCAGGATTCTTTGGGTATAGTCCAAGTAGTGGAATTGCTGGATCAAAAGGCAGTTCCATTTTTAGTTTTTAAAGGAAACCCCATACTGTTTTCCACAGTGGTTGCACCAGCCTGCATTCCCACCAACAGTGTATGAGGGTTCCCTTTGCCCCGCATCCTCGCCAACACTTGTTGTTTGTTGATTTGCTGATGATTGCCATTCTGACAGGTGTGAGGTGGTATCTTAATGTAGTTTTAATTTGCATCTCTCTGATGACTAGTGATGTTGAGCATTCTTTCATATGTCTCTGGGCCCTTTGTATATCTTCCTCAGTGAGTTGTCTGTTCAGGTCCTTTGCCCATTTTTTAATTGGGCTGTCTGTCTCCCTGGTGTTGAGTCGCATTAGTTCTTTATATATTTTGGAGATCAGACCCTTGTCTGAGGTATCA
>PVIW01006892.1:0-46380 GCA_004026585.1 Noctilio leporinus | reverse complement strand
GATGGAACTGGAGAGTATTATGCTTAGTGAAATAAGCCAGTCAGTGAAGGACAAATATCATATGATCTCACCCATTACGGGACAATAAGGAGCAAAACTAACAACAAGCAAAACAGAACCAAGTATATGAATACAAGGAATAGGCCTTCAGTGGTCAGGGGGAATGGGGTTGGGGGGAGGGGGGAGGTAGAGGCAAAGAAGGGGAGCAGCTTAGACAAGAACCTAGTATAAAGGAACCATGGACATGAACAACAGGTGGGATTGACTTTGTGGGGAATGGGTGGATGGGGAGGGGGATAGAGGGGAGCAAAAAGAGGATGGATGTAATACAAGAACAATAAAATTAAAAAAAAAAGACATAAAGACCAAACCAAGAGAAACAAGTGGAGAAGATCTAGGAGACTGCAACACTGAACTCCATGAATTTCTTAACACACAAGGGTACTCCACAAAGGCAGAGAAGCAAAACAGATTACTCCAAGGAAAAAACAAGCAACCACAGAAACCCAACATGGGGAAGAAAAGAATCAGTCCATCACCAAAAGGAAAGGAAGAATCCTCAGAAAGATCACCAAATGAAACAGAGGCAAACACACTATCAGATATGTAATTCAAAAAAAATGATGATAGAGAAAGTCAATGAGCTCAGCCAGCCCAAAGAAAACTATAAACAACTCCAGGGGAAATACAAAGAACTCTAGGGAAGTTACAAGGAACTTACTGAGAGCCACACAGGCATCAAAAAGGACTTAGAAACTATCGGTAAGAACCAGGAGAAAATGAAGAATACAACTTCTGAATTGAAAATATAGTAGAAGGAATCAACAGTAGGCTAGAGGAAGCAAAGGACCTGATCAGCGAGTTGGAAGACAATGTAGACAAATATTTCAAGACAGTACAAGAGAATGAAAAAATGCTGAACAAGATTGAAGAGGGTTTAAGAGAGCCTCAGGACAACATGAAATGCAATAATATCCATAGATAGGGATACCAGAGAAGAGAAACAGGGAATGGAAAGCCTTTTCAAAAACTAATGATAGAAAATTTCCCTAACATGATGAGTGAAAATATTATTCAAGTTCAGGAAGCACAGAGGGTCTCAATGAAGATAAACCCAAACAGACCAACTCCAAGACACATTATAATTAAAATGGTAAATTTCAAAAACAAAGAGAGAATCCTTAAAAACATCAAGAGAGAAGCAGCTAATAATATATAAAGGGATTCTGATAAGGATAGCAAATGATTATTCAACAGAAACAATTCTAGTCAGAAGGGAATGGCAAAAAGTATTTCAAGTAATGGGAAACAAAGGCCTGCAACCAAGAATACTCTACCCAGCAAGGCTCTCATTCAAAATGGAGATAAATAAGGAGTTTCCCAGACAAAAAAAGACTAAAATAATCCATGTCTACTAAACCAGCATTGCAAGAAATTCTAAAGGGTCTGCTTTAAAATAAAAAAATAAATAAAAATTAAAAAAAAAAAATGAGGAAACAGAGAAGTACAAACTGAGAAAATGGCAATAAATAAGTATCAATCAATAATAACCTTAAATATAAATGGATTCAATGCATCAATTAAAAGACATAGGGTAGCCAAATGGATAAGAAAACATGACCCACATATATGCTGTCTTCAAGAGACACACCTCAGAACAAAAGATCAACACAGATTGAAAGTGAAGACATGGTAAATATATATATCAAGCAAATGGACATGAAAAAAAGGCTGGAGTAGCAATACTTACTTCAGACAAAATAGATTTTATGATAGCCATAAAAAAAATAAAGAAGGACATTTTGTAATACTTAAGGGAACAATCCATCAAGAAGAAATAACTCTGGTAAACATATATGAACCCAATGTAGGAGCTCCAAAATATATAAGGAAAATCTGTGAGGACTTCAGGCAGCATATAGACAGCAACACACTAATAGTAGGGGATTTTAATACCCCACTATTAACAATGGACAGATCTTCCAAACAAAATATCACCAAAGATGTTGTGGCATTGAACAACACTCTAGAGGAAATAGACCTAACTGATATATACAGAATCTTTTACCCCAAAGAAGAAAAATACACATTCTTTTCAAATGAACATAGATCATTCTCTAAGATAAACCACATGGTATGTCTCAAGACAAGCCTCTACAAATACAGGAAAATTGAAATCATACCAAGCATCTTATCACAATGGATTAACTCTAGAAACCAATCTCAATGGAAAAACAAAAAAATCTCTAATTCATGGAGACTGAATAACATGCTTTTAAACAATGAATGGGCTAACAATGAGATCAAAGATGGAATCATAAAGTTTCTAAAGACAAATAACAATCAACAAACAACAGTCTAAATCCTATGGGATACAGCAAAGGCAGTGTTCAGAGAGAAATTTATAGCAATACAGGACTAACTAAAAAGGTCACAAGAAGTTTATACAAACAACCTAACCCTAAAGCTGCAAGAACTAGAGGCTCAACAACAAATAAAGCCCAGAGCAAGTAGAAGGAAAGAAATCATCAAGACCAGAGCAGAACTTAATAACTTAGAGACTCAAGCGACCATTCAAAGAATCAACAAGTCCAGGACATGGTTCTTTGAAAAAATAAACAAAATTGACAAGCCTTTATACAGGCTCATCAAGAAAAAAAGAGAGAGGGATCAAAGATGGTGATGGAATAGAGAGCAGTGCTGATGGCGTTCTTGAGTACCAAAGCAGCTTGAGGATAGGATAGGAAGCACGAGACATCTTCAGGTCCCTAAGAATTGGAGTGGTCAGCATCTGAACTCAAGGGAGTGCATCCCAGAGGCAGCAGAGACCTACAGGAGAGCAGTTGAGATAGTTCCAAACCCACCAGTAGGCCAAGGTTGGCTCTGGGAAGTGGCGGCTCTACCCAGAGGGGCATCTCTAACTGAAGCCAACTCCAGGCTCCCTGGGGACTAAAAATCTGAACAATGAAGTGTGGGCAGCAAGGGCAAATGCCAGAGGGAACGAGGAATTGAACTCCAGCAGGGGAGGGACTGTGTGAGAGCCTCTGTTTGGAGACTGAGAGAGACAAAGGTCCTCACTGGGTCAGAGGCCAGGAGAAGAGTCCAGCGGGGAGCAGAAGTGGGGGAGCAGGTAAGTGCACTGGCCTGGGTGGCAAGAGGGCCTAAAATGGTGCTGCTGGGCCACCCGGGAAACAGAAGACCCTGCGATCGGGGAGGCCCAGGCCTGCGCATCCACAGAGGCCCCCAGGCTCCTGCAGAAACTCCAAACTGCGAGCCAGGAACTTGTAACTGGGGCAACTGACTCGCCTGTTGCAGGTGACAAAGGCCACACTGCAGACTCGCTGGGAGGTCACGCAACACAGAGGCAGCATGAAGGACTCCTTGGAGAGCTGGTCTGTTTGGAGGATTGGTCCTCTCCCAGGGGAGCTGGGCAGTGTTGGCAGACCCCAGGCACTGTTGGCAGACAGGGCTGCCTCCTCCGGGAGCTGCAGGGGCAGGGGCAGGGCCAGTCATCACAGGAGCCAGCGAGGTTGCAGGCCGCCCCGCAAGGGTGCCAGGTGCCCATCACAAGCAGGAACCTCCACCAGGAGTTGGAGGGGGCACCCTGCTGGACTTCAAATGGAAGGAAAGGGAGGGCCCCAGAACATCAGCAGCCCTAAAACCCAGCTAGGCGACTGGAGGCCCAGCCTACCTGAGGGCTGACACTCAGAACAGCCTTGACTGTGACAATCATAGGCCCTGCCACTCTAAGACGAGCTAGACTGCAGAGACCTGACCCAGAAAAAAAGGCAGACTCAGGAAATGGATCGCTGCTAATCTCAAGCACTTGAGTTACACCGAGAGCTACATGAACTATTAATCCCTAGCATATCCTTTTCAAAAGTTACTTTTCACATATTTTTAATCCTCCCCTATCTCAATCCACCTAAATACCCAAGACCTTCCCCCTACTCTTGATTTAAAGTCTAGTCACTCTCTGGTTACAATGCATTCCCAGTCCTCAATCTCCCAGCCACCTAAAACTTTTCTTTATTCTTTTCTTTATTTCTTTTTTTTCTTCTTCCTTTTTTTTCTTTCCTTTTTTCTTCCTGCTAAAAGCCCACAGGTCCTGGCTCCACCTGGACCAGTTAGAGATCATAAAGGGTAAACAGCCACCTAAACCCTTTCTTTATTATTATTTTTTTTTCTTTTTCTTTTTTCCTTTTTTTTCCCCTCTTTTTAATTAAAAAAAATTTTTTTCAGCTATAAGCCCACAGGTCCTGGATCCACCGGGACCAATCAGGATCATTAAGGGTGAACAGCCACCTAAACCCTTTATCATTATTATTATTATTATTATCTTTTTTTTTTCTTTTTTTCTTTTTCTTTTCTTTTTCTCTTTTTCCTGCTGAAAGCCCACAGGTCCTGGCTCCATCTGGACCAATCAGGGATCACTAAGGGTGAACAGGGAAGCAGATGCAGCAACTTTGCATATAAGCTTACACTGTTCACTCATATATGAGGCTTTCTGATTCTTCTTCTCCTCATTTCTATGAGAAAGGATAGAAGGAGTGTCTTGACTGGAAGGAAAGGGGCAACATACACAACCAATCCAGAATACAACCAGACAGCTCAGGCCACACCAAGAGCAATAAGTGGAGAAAATCTGGGAGACTGCAACACTGTACCCCACAAATCTCCTAACACAGAAGGGTGCTCGATAAGGCAAGGAAGCAAAGCAGATTAATCCAAGGAAAAAAACAAAAAGTAAGCAACAACAGACACCCAAAATGGGGAACAAAAGAATCAGTCCATCACCAAAAGGAAAGTAAGAATACCCAGAAAGACCATCAATTGAAATAGAGGCACACAATATATTGGATAAGGAATTCAAAAGAATGATGATAGAGAAGCTCAATGAGCTTAGCCAGCACAAAGAAAACTATATACAACTCCAGGGAAGTTACAAGGAACTTACTGAGAGCTACAACAGCATCAGAAAGGACATAGAAACTATCAATAAGTGCCAGGAGGAAATGAAGAAGACAATTTCTGAATTGAAGAATACAGTAGAAGTAATCAACAGTAGGCTAAGGAAGCAGAGGACCTGATCAGCAAGTTGGAGGATAATGTAGACAAATACTCAAAGGCAGTACAAGAGAATAAACAAAGGCTGAGCAAGATTGAAGAGGGTTTAAGAGAGCTGCAGGACAACATGAAATGTAACAACATCCATATCATAGGGATACCAGAAGGAGAAGAGAAACAAGGAATGGAAAATCTGTTCAAAAAAGTCATGATAGAAAATTTCCCTAACATTATGAGAGAAAACATTAATCAAGTTTGGGAAGCAAAGAGGATCCCAATGAAGATCAACCCAAACAGACTAACACCAAGGCACATTATTATTAAAATGGCTAATTTCAAAGAGAAAGAGAGAATCCTAAAAGCATCAAGACAGAAATTACAAATAACATAAAGGGGCTCCAACAAGGCTATCAAATGATTATTCCACAGAAACAATTCAAGCCAGAAGGGAATGGCAGAAAGTATTTCAAGTAATGGTAAACAAAGGCCTGCGACCAAGAATACTCTACCCAGCAAGGCTCTCATTCAAGATAGAAAAAGAAATAAGGAGTTTCCCAGACCAAAAAAAAAAAAAAAAGACTAAAAGAATACATCTCTATCAAACCAGCATTGCAAGAAATGCTAAAGGGTCTGCTTTATAAATAAATAAATAAATAAAACGAAGAAACAGAGAAAGCCAAAGAGGAATACAGACACAAATGGAGAAAATGGCAATGAATAAGTATCCATCAATAATAACCTTAAATGTAAATAGATTAAATGCACCAATCAAAACACATAGGGTAGCCGAATGGATAAGACAAAATGACCCACATATATGCTGTCTTCAAGAGACCCACCTTAGAACAAAAGATCGACACAGATTGAGAGTGAAGGGATGGAAAAATATATATCAAGCAAATGGATATGAAAAAGTAGCTGGAGTAGCAATACTGATTTCAGACAAAATAGATTTTACAATGAAGGCCATAAAAAGGGATAAAGAAGGACATTTCACAATACTTAAGGGAACAATCCATTAAGAAGAAATTACCCTGGTAAACATATATGCACCCAAGTAGGAGCTCCGAGATATGTAAGAAAAATCTTGGAGGACTTCAAGAATGATAAAGACAGCGACACACTAATAGTAGGGGATTTTAATACCCCACTATCACCAATGGACAGATCTTCCATTCATTTCACAAGGCATTGAACAACACTCTAGAGGAAAGGGACCTAACTGATGTATACAGAGTGTTTTACCCCAAAGAAGCAAAATACACATTCTTTTCAAATGCACATGGATCATTCTCTAAGATAGACCACATGGTATGTCACAAGACAAGCCTCCACAAATACAAGAAAATTGAAATCATACAAAGCATCTTCTCAGATCACAATGGCTTGAAACTAGAAACCAATCTCAAGGGAAATACCAAAAATATTATAACTTATGGAGACTGAATAACATGCTTTTAAGCAATGAAGGGGTCAACAATGAGATCCAAGATGAAATCAAAAAGTTCCTGGAAACAAATGACAATGAACACACGACAGCCCAAAACCTATGGGATACAGCAAAGGCAGTGTTCAGAGAGAAATTTATAGCAATACAGGCCTAACTAAAAAGGTCACAAGAAGTTTATAAAAATGACCTAACCACAAAGCTGCAAGAACTAGAGGAGCAACAACAAACAAAGCCCAGATCAAGTAGAAGGAAGGAAATCATCAAGATCAGAGCAGAACTAAATAACTCAGAGATTCAAAATACAATTTGAAGAATCAACAGGTCCAGGAGCTGGTTCTTTGAAAAAATTAACAAAATTGACTAGCCTTTATCCAGACTCATCAAGAATAAGGGAGAGAGGACCCAAATAAACAGAATCAGAACTAACAGAGAAAAAATCACAACTGATACCTCAGAAATACAAAAGATTGTAAGAAAGTACTACAAACAACTATATGACAAAAAAATATGACAACCTGGATGAAATGGACACATTTCTGGAAATGTATAATCTACCAAAACTGAACCCAGAAAAAGGAAAAAACCTGAATAGGCCAATAACAACTAGTGAAATTAAAGAAGTAATCCAAAATCTCCCAAAGCACAAAAACCCTGGACTGGATGAACACACAGGTGAATTTTACCAAACATTTAAAGAAGAACTAACTCCTATTTTCAACCTATACCAAAAAATACAGGAAGAGGGAAGACTCCCAAACTTTTTCTATGAGGCCAATATTATTCTAATTCCAAAACCAGGGCAAGACACAACTAAGAAAGAAAGCTACAGGCCAATATCTCTGATGAACATAGATGCTAAAATTCTCAACAAAATATTGACCAAGCGGATTCAGCAGTACATTACAAAGATCATACACCATCACCAAGTGAGTTTCATCCCAGGGATGCAAGGATGGTACAACATTTGTAAATCAAATGTAATACACCACATCAACAAGTTGAAAGACAAAAACCATATGATTATACCAATAGATGCTGAAAAAGCATTTGATAAAGTACAGCAAACCTCAGCAAAATGGGAATATAGGGAGCATACCTCAACATCATGAAGGCCATATATGAGAAACCTGAAGCCAACCATCATACTCAATAGGCAAAAACTAATAGCTTTCCCCCTAAGACCAGCAAGACAAGGCTGTCCACATTCTCCACTTCTGTTCAACATCATCTTGGAAGTTCTACCCATAGCCATCAGAGAATTAAAAGAAATCAGAGATATCCAAATTGGAAAGGAGGAAGTCAAATCGTCATTATTTGCAGATGATATGATACTGTACATACAAAAACCCAATAGGCTCCACCAAAAACTTATTTCACCTAATAAGCAAATTTAGCAAAATAGCTGGGTATAAAGTCAATTCCAGAAATCAAAAGCATTTTTATATACCAATAATGAAATATCAGAAATAGAAGTGAGAAAACAAATCCCATTTGCCATAGCAACAAGAAAGATAAAATACTTAGGAGGTAAGAGACCTGTACTCAGAAAACTACAGAACATTGAAGAAAGAAATTAAGGAAGATACAAATAATTGGAAGCATATACCATGGTAAAGGATGGGAAGAATTAACATTAAAATGTCCATACATGGGCCCTAGCTGGTGGCACAGTGGATAAGGTGCCGGCCTGCGAACCCAAAGGTCGCTGGTTCGATTCCCAGCCAGGGCACACATAACCAGGTTGCAAGCCAGGTCTCCAACCAGGTCTGTAGATGGAGGCAGGTGAAAGGCAACCATACACAGATGTCTCTCCCTCCTCTGTCTCTCTCCCTTCCCCTTTCTCTAAAAATAATAAATAAAATATTTTTAAAAAATGTCCATACTACCCAAAACAATCTGTAGATTCAATACAATTCCAATTAAAATACCAAAGACAGACTTCACAGAAATAGAAAAAATACTTCAAAAATTTATATGGAGCCCAAAACACCCATGAATACCCACCACAATCTTGAGAAAGAAGAACAAGGTAGGAGGAATCACAATACTGGACATCAAACTATACTACAAGGCCACTGTCATCAAAACTGTCTAGTCCTGGCATAAGAATAGACATAGAGATCAATGGAACTATAGAGAGCCCAGAAATAAACCCAGGACTCTATGATCAACTAATATTTGACGAAGGGGGAAAGAACAAAAAATGGAGTAAAAACAGTCTCTTTAACAAGTGGTGTTGGGAGAACTGAACAGCAACATGCAAAAAAATTACACTAGACCACCAACTTACACCATACACCAGAAGAAACTCAAGATGGATAAAGGATTTAAACATAAGCAGTGCCACCATAAAAGTCTTGGAGAAAAATATAGGCAGAAAAATTTTTGATATCCTGTACTGATATGTTTTTGGATACTTCACCAGGGTAAAGGAAATAAAAGAACAAATCAACAAATGGGACTATATCAAATTGAAAAGTTTTTGTTCAGCTAAAGAAAACACCAGGAAAATTCAAAGGGAACCAACTGTATGGGAAAACATAATTGCCAATGATACCTCAGACAAGGCTTGATCTCCATAATATATAAAGAACTAATGTGACTCAACACCAGGGAGACAGACAGCCCAATTAACAAATGGGCAAACGACCTGAACAGACAACTCACAAATGACTCAGAGGCATATGAAAGAATGTGCAACATCACTAGCCATCAGAGAGATGCAAATTAAAACCACAATAAGATACCACCTCCCCCCTGTCAGAATGGCAATCATCAACAAATCAAGAAACAAGTGTTGTCGAGGATTTGGGGCAAAGGGAACTCTGAAGCACTGTTGGTGGGAATGCAGGCTGGTGCAGCCACTATGGAAAACAGTATGGAGTCTCCTTAAAAAACTAAAAATGGAACTGCATTTTGATCCAACAATTCTACTACTAGGATTATACCCAAAGAATCCTGAAACACCAATTCATAAGAACCTATCTACCCCTATGTTCAGAGCAGCACTATTTACAATAGCCAAGTGCTGGAAACAGCCTAAGTGCCCATCAGTGGATGATTGGATCAAAAAACTTTGGTGCATTTACACAATGGAATAATACTACACAGCAGAAAGAAAGAAGGAACTCCTAATCTTTGCAACAACATGGATGGAACTAGAAAGTATTATACTTAGTGAAATAAGCCAGTCAGTGAAAGACAAATACCATATGATCTCACCCATTACAGGACAATAATGAACAAAACTAACAAGAAGCAAAACAGAACCAGATACATGAATACAGTGAATATGCCTTCAGTGGGCAGGGGGGAGCGGCGAGAGGGGAGGGCTAGGAAGAGGCAAAGAAGGGGAGGAGTATAGACAAGAACTTAGTATGGAAGAACCATGGACATGGACAACAAGTGGGATTAACTTTGTGAGGGAGTGGGTGGGTGGCGAAAAGGACAGAGGGGAGGAAAAAGGGGATGGATGTAATACAACCACAATAAAATTAAATTAAAAAAAATTAACATCCTCCCCAAGAAAAAACTATAGGCTCACATATTTCCACTTGAGAATGCTATCAATATTAAAAGAATTAACACAAATGAAATATGGAAAATAATTAAAGGGGGAAACATTCCCCCAGCTTATTCTGTAAAGCTAGTATTAACTTGATACCAAAACCAGAAAGATAATACAAAGAAATAAATAAAACTACTGACCAATATCCCTCATGAATAGTCAACAAAATATTAACAAATATAATTCAATGATATATTAAAAGAATTATACACATACCAAATGGACTTTATTCCAGGGAAATAAAGCTGGCTCACTGTTTAAAAAATAATGTAGTGCTGGCTGGTTTTGCTCAATGGATTGAGTGCTGGCTTGCAAACTGAAGGGTCATTGGTTGTATTTTGGGTTGGGCACATGTCTGGGTTGTGGGCCAGATCCCAGGTTTGGGGTGCTCAAGAGGCAGCCAATCAATGTTTCTCTTCTTTGATTTCTCCCTCCCTTCTCCCTTTCCAAAAATAAATAAAATATTTTAAAATGTAATATATTCAAAAAATTAAGGTGAATCACATATAAAACACTCCTGTGCTAACATAATACTTAATGGTGGAAAATTTGAATGTTTTCCCTTTAAGATCAAGAATGAGGCAAGAATTTCTGCTCTCATAACTCTTATTCAACATAGTGCTAATGTTATAACCATTCCAGTGAGGCAAGAAAAGTCATACAAATTGGAAAAAACTCAAATTGTCCCCATCTGCAAATGTGATTATCTCAAGGAATCTACAAGAGAAATACCAAAACTTATAAGTGGCTTCATAAAAAAAAAAAAATCAATTGTATATCTATACGAGTATAGTAGCAATTAAAATAGACACTGAAATTAAAGTAAAATATTTACCTTCATTCAAAAAAAAATAAACTAGGTACAAATGTAGTGAAATATGAGGACTTGTATTCTGAAAACTATACAATACTGGTTAAAGAAATTAAAAATTTTAATTAAAAAGTTTTATTTCTTATTGCTGTATTACAATTGTTTCATTTTTTCCACATTGCTCACCCCATCACCCCCATTCCATCTTCTCTCCTACATTCAATCACCCCTTTTTTGTCCATGTCCATGGGTCATTCATACTAGCTCCTTGACTAAACCCTTCCCCTTATTTCAACCCCTCTTGCCCTATCCCCAACCTCTGTTCACCAGCCTTCTGCTCCTTGATTCCATTCTATCCAACTGTTTGTTTTGTTCATTAGTTTTCTGTATTGGGTGACATCATATGATATTATTCTTTTGCCACCTGGTTTATTTTACTAAGCATAATACTCTCCAATTCCAACCACACAAAAGGTTCCTTCTGCTGTGTAGTATTGCATTGTGTAAATGTACCACATTTTTGGGTCCATTCATCCACTGATGGGACTTAAACTGTTTTCAGCACTTGACCTTTGTGATTAATGCTGCTATGAACATAAAGGTGCATAGGTTTTTTAGAATTGATGTTTCAAGGTTCTTTGGTATAGTCCTGGCAGTGAAATTGCTATGTCAAAAGCCATTCCACTTGTAGCTTTTTGAGGAAATTCCATACTGTTTTCCATAGTAGTCTGCATTCCCACCAACAGTGTCCTAGGGTTCCTTTTCTCCACATTTTTGCCAGCACTTGTTGTTTGTTGATTTGTTAATGATGGCCAATTTGACAGGAGTCAGGTGGTATCTCATTGTGGTTTTAATTTGTACCTCTGTGATAGCTAATGACGTTGAGCATTCTTTCATATGCCTATGGGCTTTGTATGTCCTCCTTAGAGAAGTGTCAGTTTAGATCCTTCACCCAATTTTTAGTTTAGTTGCCAATCTTCTTGGTGTTTAGTTGTATAAGTTCTGTATATATTTTGGAGCTCAAATCCTAGTCTGGGGTATCATTGGCAAATATGTTTTCCTTGTAGAGTTGGTTTTCTTTCCATTTTGATGATGTTCTCTTTAGCTGAGCGGAAACTTCTTAGTTTGACAAAGTCCCATTCCTTTTTGTACCCTCAGAGAGATATTGGTGAAAATATTGCTGTATGAGATATCTGAAATGTTACTTCCTATGTTTTACTCTAGAACTTTTATGGTGGCACATCTTATGTTTAAGTCTTTTATCCACCTTGAGTTTTTTCTGGTACGTGGTATAAGTTCATCATCTAGTTCCATTTTTTTGCATATCCCTGCCCAGTCCTCCCAACACCACTTTTGGGAGGACATGAAAATACTTGAGGTGTTTTCATCCATTTCATAGTCCTTCCCCCTTTGTTGAATATTACTCAACTACAGAGATTTGGGTTTATTTCTGGACTGTGTATTCTGTTTCATTGGTCTACAGTCTATTCTTATGCCAGTACCATACTGGTTTGATTACAGTGGCTTTGTAATATAGTTTAATATCCAGCATTGTAAGTCTTCCTACTTTGTTCTTTCTCAAGGTTGTTGTGGCTATTCAGATTTATTTGTTTTGGGAGATGTTTGGGGGGCAGCTATGTATAAAATTTTGAAGTATTTGTTTTATAACTGTAGCTGGTACATACATGTAGCTGGTATATCAATAGGGATCATGTTGACTACAAATTGCTTTGGATAGTATGGATAGTTTAAAAGTGTTAATTCTTCCCATACATGAGCATGGTATAGGCTTCCATTTATTGTGTTTTTCTTAAGTTGTTTCTTCAGTGTCTCTTATTTTCCAAGAACATATCTTACACCTCCTTGGTTAAGTTTATTCCTAGGTACTTTATTTGTTGTTGATGCTGTTGTTGTTGTTGTTGCTACAATAAATGGGACTTGCTTTCCAGTTTATATCTCTGATGTTTCATTGTTGATGTGCAAGAAGTGCATTAAATTTCTGGATATTGACTTTATATCCAGCTATTTTGCCAAATTCACTTATTAAGTAATTTTATGGTGGACTCTATAGCGTTTTCCATGTACACTATCATGTCAACTAAAAATAACAGTTTTACTTCCTCCTTTCCAATTCGAATGCCTTTGATCCTATTTTCTTATCTGGCTATTGTAGCTAGAACTTTCAAAACTATGTTGAATAGAAGTGGAGAAAGTGGAGACCCTTGTCTTGTTCCTGATGTTAAGGGGACGGCTTTTAGTTTTTGCCCATTGAATGTGATGTTGGCTGCAGGTTTCTCATATATGACATTTATTGTGATGAGGTATATCCCTCTATTCCTTCTTTGCTGAGTATTTTTATCATACATAGATTCTATGCTTTATCAAATGCTTTTTCAGCATCTATTGATATGATCATATGGTTTTTGTCTTCCATTTTGTTCATGTGATGTATTACATTTATTGATTTGCAAATATTATACCATCCTTGCATCCCTGGGATGAATCTCACTTAAACATGGTGTATGATCTTTTTAATGTATTGCTGGATCCAGTTTGCCAATATTTTGTCGAGGAATTTAGCACATACTCATATGTTCATCAGCAATATTGGCCAGTAGTTTTTTGTTGTGTCTTCACCTGGTTTTTGGATTAGAATAATGTTAGCCTCATAGAAAGAGTTTGAGAGTCTTCCCTCTTCTTGGATTTTTTGGAATAAGTTGAAAGATATAGGAGTTAGTTCTTCCCTAAATATTTCATAAAATTCACCTGTGAAGGAATCTGGTCTGATGCGTTTGTGTGCCAGAAGCTTTTTCATTACTTCTTCAATTTCACTAGTTATCAGTCTATTCAGCCTTTCTGCATCTTCTTGATTCAAATTTGGAAGACTATATGTTTCCATAAATTTATCCATTTCACTCAGGTTGTCAGATGTTTTTGCCATATAGCTTTTCATAGTAATTTTTTTACAATCTTTGTATTTATGTGGTACCTGCTATCATTTTTTCTCTGTTATTTTTTATTTTGTTCATTTGGGTCATCTCTCCTTTTTTCTTGATGTGTCTGGTTAAAGGCTTGTGATTTTGCTTATGTTTTCAAAGAACCAGCTCCTGGATTTATTCATCCTTTGAATTGTTCTTATAGTATCTATTTCATTTGATTATTCTCTGATCCTCCTTCCTTCCTTCTGCTCATCCTGAGCTTTGTTTGTTGTTCCTCTAGTTCTTGTAGCTTTATGGTTGTTTATTTGAGATTCTTCTATACTTTTTAGGTAGGCCTGTTATTGCTATGAACTTCCCATTCAAAACTGCTTTTCTGTGTCCTATAGGTTTTGGGCTGTTATGTGTTCATTTTCATTTCTTTCCAGAAACACTGAATTTTTTCCTTGATCTCATTGTTAACCCATTATTGTTTAAATATATTTTTATTGTTGTTATATTACATTCATCTCATTTTTCTCCCTCTGCTCTCCCTTAACCCACCCTCCTTATCCCCCTCCAATAGCCAAACCCATGTGTTGTTTGTGTCCATGGGTCATTAATACTAGTTCCTTGAATAAATGGTTGCCCTTCCTTGCCTCATTCTGCCCCTCCCCCACACCTCCTATCTACATACTGAAAGTGTGTTCTCTGTATTCATGTCTCTGCTTCTGTTTGTTTGTTTGTTCATTAGTCCCCTGTATTCAGTGAGAACATGTGGTATTTAATTTTTGCCACCTGGTTTAGCTCACTAAGCATGATACTGGCCAGTTCCATCCATGCTATCACAAATGGTAGGAGTTCTCTCTTTTTGCTGCATAGAACTCCATTGTGTAAATGTACCAAAGATTTTTTTTAAAAGATTTTATTTATTACTTTCAGAGGAAGGGAAAGGCAAATATGCAGAGAAGGAGTGGGACATCAATGTATAGTTGCCTTTCACTTGCCTCCAGCTATGGACCTGGCTAGAGATCTGGCTTGCAACATGGTTGTGTGCCCTGGCTGTGAATCGAACCAGCGACCTTTGGGTTCGAAGGTTGGCGCTTATCCACTATACCACCAGCCAGGGTGTACCAAAGTTTTTTGATCCAATCATCCACTGATGGGCACTTAGGTTGTTTCCAGCATTTGGCTATTGTAAATAGCACTGCTACGAACATAGGGGTACATAGGTTCTTATGAATTGGTGTTTCAGGATTCTTTGGGTATAGTCCCAGTAGTGGAATTGCTGGATCAAAAGGCAGCTTCAATTTTAGTTTTCTCAGGAAACTCATACTGTTTTCCATAGTGGCTGCACCAGCCTGCATTCCCACCAACAGTGCACCAGGGTTCCCTTTGCCCCACATCCTCTCCAACACTTGTTGTTTGTTGATTTGTTGATGATTGCCATTCTGACAGGTGTGAGGTGGTATCTTATGGTGGTTTTAATTTGCATCTCTCTGATGACTAGTGATGTTGATCATTCTTTCATATGCCTCTGGGCCCTTCGTATATCTTCCTCAGTGAGTTGTCTGTTCAGGTCCTTTGCCCATTTTTTAATTGGGCTGTCTGTCTCCCTGGTGTTGAGTTGCATTATTTCTTGATATACTTTGGATATCAAACCCTTTGTCTGAGGTATCATTGGCAATTATGTCTTCCCATACAGTTGGATTCCTTTCAATTTTGCTGACATTTTCTTTAGCTAAACAGAAACTTTTCAATTTGATGTGGTCCCATTTATTGATTTGTTCTATTATTTCCTTTGCCATTGATAAAGTATCAGTAAACATATTTTGGCATAGGATATCAAAAATATTACTGCCTATATTTTCCTCCAAGACCTTTATGGTGGCACTGCTTATGTTTAAATCCTTTATCCATCTTGTGTTTTTCTGGTGTATGATGTAAGTTAGTGATCTAGTTTTATCTTTTTGCATGTTGCTGTCCAGTTCTCCCAACACCATTTGTTGAAGAAACTGTTTTTACTCCATTTGATGTTCCTTCCCCCTTTGTCAAATATGAATTGACCATAGAGTCCTGGGTTTATTTCTGGACTCTCTATTCTGTTCCATTGATTTATATGCCTATTCTTATGCCAGTACCAGGCTGTTTTGATGACAGTAGCCTGGTAGTATTGTTTGAAGTCTGGTATAGTGATTCCTCCTACCTTCTTCTTTCTCAAGATTGCTGAGGCTATCTGTGGGTGTTTTCAGCTCTATATAAATTTTAGAAGTATTTTTTCTATTTCTGTAAATTCTGTCATTGGTATTTTAATTGGGATTGCTTTTGGTAGTACGGACATTTTAATGATGTTAGTTCTTCCTGTCCATGAACATGGTATATGCTTCCATTTATTTGTATCTTCCTTAATTTCTTTCTTCAATGTTCTCTAATTTTCTGAGTACAGGTCTTTTACCTCCTTAGATAAGTTGATTTCTAGTTACTTAATTTTTCTTATTGCTATGGTAAATGGGATTTGTTTTCTAGCTTCTATTTAGGATGTTTCATTATTGATATACAAACATGCTTTTGATTTCTGGATATTGACTTTATATCCAGCTATTTTGCTAAATTTGCTTATTAGGTTGAGTAAGTTTTTGGTGGAGCCTATTGGGTTTTGTATGTGCACTATCATGTCATCTGCAAATAACAGTTTGACTTCCTCTTTTAGAATTTGCATACCTTTACTTCCATTTTCTTCTCTGATGGCTATGGCTAGAACTTCCAAGACAATGTTGAATAGAAGTGCAGAAAGTGGACAGCCTTGTCTCATTTCTGATCTTAGGGAGAAAACTTTCAGTTTCTGTCTGTTACGTATGATGTTGGTTTCAGGTTTCTCATATATGGCCTTTATAATATTGAGCTATGGTCCCTCTATTTCCATTTTGCTGAGAGTTTTTATCATAAGTAGTTGCTGTATTTTATCAAATGCTTTTCCAGCATCTATTGATATGATCATATGGTTTTTATCTTTCAATTTGTTGATGTGGTGTATTCCATTTATTGATTTATGAATGTTGTACCATCCTTGCATCCCTGAGATTAAACCCACTTGATCATGGTGTATTATCTTTGTAATGCACTGCTGAATCCAGTTAGACAATATTTTGTTGAGAATTTTAGCATCTATGTTCACCAGAGATATTGGCCTATAGTTTTCTTTCTTAGTTGTGTCTTGACCTGGTTTTGGGATTAGAATAATATTGGCCTCATAGAAAGGGTTTGGGAGTCTTCCCTCTTCCTGTATTTTTTGGTATAGTTTGAGAAGGATAGGAGTTAGTTCTTCTTTAAATGTTTGGTAAAATTTACCTCTGAATCCATCTGGTCCGGGGCTCTTGTGCTTTGGGAGATTTTGGATTACTTCATTAATTTCACTAGTTCTTATTGGCCTTTTCAGGCTTTCTGCTTCTTCTGGATTCAGGTTTGGTAGATTATACATTTCCAGAAATGTGTCCATTTCATCCAGGTTGTCATATTTCTTTTCATATAGTTGTTTGTAGTAATTTCTTGGTATCTTTTGTATTTCTGAGGTATCAGTTGTGATTTCCCCTCTGTCATTTCTGATGCTGTTTATTTGGGTCCTTTCTCTCTTTTTCTTGAGGATCCTGGATAAAGGCTTGTCAATTTTGTTTATTTTTTCAAAGAACCATCTCCTGGACTTGTTGTTACTTTGAATGGTCGCTTGAGTCTCTAAGTTATTAAGTTCTGCTCTGATCTTGATGATTTCTTTCCTTCTACTTGCTCTGGGCTTTATTTGTTGTTGAGCCTCTAGTTCTGGTAGCTTTAGGGTTAGGTTGTTTGTATAAACTTCTTGTGACCTTTTTAGTTAGGCCTGTATTGCTATAAATTTCTCTCTGAACACTGCCTTTGCTGTATCCCATAGGATTTGGACTGTTGTTTGTTGATTGTTATTTGTTTTTAGAAACTTTATGATTTCACCTTTGATCTCATTGTTAGCCCATTCATTGCTTAAAAGCATGTTATTCAGTCTCCATGAATTAGAGATTTTTTTGTTTTTCCGTTGAGATTGGTTTCTAGAGTCAATCCATTGTGATAAGATGCTTGGTATGATTTCAATTTTCCTGTATTTGTAGAGGCTTGTCTTGAGACATACCATGTGGTTTATCTTAGAGAATGTTCTATGTGCATTTGAAAAGAATGTGTATTTTTCTTCTTTGGGGTAAAAGATTCTGTATATATCAGTTAGGTCTATTTCCTCTAGAGTGTTGTTCAATGCCACAACATCTTTGGTGATTTTTTGTTTGGAAGATCTGTCCATTGTTAATAGTGGGGTATTGAAATCCCCTACTATTAGTGTGTTGCTGTCTATATGCTGCCTGAAGTCCTCACAGATTTTCCTTATATATTTTGGAGCTCCTACATTGGGTTCATATATGTTTACCAGAGTTATTTCTTCTTGATGGATTGTTCCCTTAAGTATTACAAAATGTCCTTCTTTATTTTTTTTTCTGGCTATTATAAAATCTATTTTGTCTGAAGTAAGTATTGCTACTCCAGCCTTTTTTTCATGTCCATTTGCTTGATATATGTATTTACCATCCCTTCACTTTCAATCTGTGTTGATCTTTTGTTCTGAGGTGTGTCTCTTGAAGACAGCATATATGTGGGTCATATTTCCTTACGCATTTGGCTACCCTATGTCTTTTGATTGGCACATTTAATCTATTTACACTTAAGATTATTATTGATTGATACTTAGTTGTTGCCATTTTCCCACTTTGTACCTATGTCCCTCTTTGGCTCTCTCAGTTTTTTCTTTTTTCTTTTTTTAAAGCAGACCCTTTAGTATTTCTTGCAAGCTGATTTGGTAGAGATGGATTCTTTTAGTCTTCTTTTGTTTTGAAAGAGGGCATTGCTGGGTAGAGTATTCTTGGATGCAGGCCTTTTATTTCCCATTACTTGAAATACTTTTTGCCATTCCCTTCTGGCTTGAATTGTTTCTGTTAAATAATCTTTTGATAACCTTATTGGAGCCCCTTAAATGTTATTTGCTGTTTCTCTCTTGATGCTTTTAGAATTCTCTCTCTGTCTTTGACATTTGCCATTTGAATTATGATGTGCCTTGGAGCTGGTCTATTTGGGTTGGTCTTTATTGGGACCCACTGTGCTTCCTGAACTTGAGTAACACTTTCACTCATCATGTTAGGTAAATTTTCTTTCATTATTATTTTGAACAGGTTTTTCATTCCTTGTTTCTCTTCTCCTTCTGGTATCTCTCTGATATGGATGTTATTACGTTTCTTGTTGTCCTGCAGCTCTCTTAAAACCACTTCATTCTTGTTCAGCTTTTTCTTTTCATTCTATTAGGAAAATATTGGAATATTTTTCTAAGTTGTCCTCCAGCTCGCTGATCAGGTACTCTGCTTCCTCTAGCCTACTGTTGAGTACTTCTACTGTATTTTCAATTCAGAAATTGTATTCTTCATTTCCTCCTGGCTCTTACTGATAGTTTCTAAGTCCTTGTTGGTGCTGGTGTACCTCTCAGTAAATTCATTGTAACTTTCCTGGAGTTCTTTGTACTTCCCCTGAAGTTGTTTATAGTTTTCTTTGAGCTTGCTAAGCTCATTGAGCTTCTCTATCATCATTCTTTTGAATCCCATATCTGATAATTTGTTTGCCTCTGTTTCATTTGGTGATCTTTCTGGGGATTCTTCCTTTCCTTTTGGTGATGGACTGATTCTTTTTTTCCCCATTTTTGGGTGTCTGTGGTTGCTTGTTTTTTTTTCTTGGATTAATCTGCTTTGCTTCCCTGCCTTTGTGGAGAACCCTTCTGTGTTAAGAGATTTATGGAGTTCAGTGTTGCAGTCTCCTAGATTTTCTCCACTTGTTGCTCTTGGGGTGGTCTTTATGTCATTAACTTGGGCTGTCTGGATGTATTTTGGATTGGTTGTGTATATTGCTCCTTTCCTTCCAGTTGGCTGATTGGCAGACACTCCTTCTATCCTTTCTCATACACTGTTTTTGAGCTGCTTCTAAAACAGAACCAACAGTCCAGGCACAATAACCACACCTTCAGAGACATCTTTCTCTTTTACTCCCCTCTTTTGACTGCCTGTGAACGTAACTATATACCCATAACCTCCAAGGTAACCCCCACTCTTTATCACACCCTCAGCTGCAACTGAGCCAGTCGTAATAGGGATGTAGATATATTAAGACTGTTGTATTAATATTAATATTAAATGATTAAGTTGACTAAAATATAGATAATTTTGAAGGGTGCTGAGGAGTAGCATAGATAGCAGGGATATAAGAAGGAAAACCAACTTATCTATTCTATAGAAATGAGGAGAGGGAGTATCAGAAAGCCTCAAGTGTGAGTGAACAGTATAAGCCTATATATCTATATATCTATATCTATATCTATGTATAGATATAGATATAGATATATAGATATATATATAGTTGCCGCATCTACCTCCCTGTTCACCTTTAGTGATTACTGATTGGTCCAGGTGGAGCCAGAACCTGTGTGCTTTTAGCAGAAAACCAGAAAAGAAAGAAAGAAAGAAAGAAAGAGTTTAGTGTGCTGTGGAGAGGAGGAATACTTAGACAGAGGACTGAGAATGAGTTGTATCAGGAGAGCAAGTAGACTTTAAATCAAGTGTAGGAGGAGGGTCTTGGGTATTTAGGTGGATTTAGATAGGGGGGTTGGGATACACTATGGTATAAACAGTATGTACTTAAAATGCACTAATTGACTCCGGCTGGTAGCACAGTGGATAAGGTGCCGGCCTGCGAACCCAAAGGTCACAGGTTTGATTCCCCAGCCAGGGAACATAACCAGGTTGCAAACCAGGTCTCCAGTCAGGTCTGTGGCTGGAGGCAGGTGAAATGCAACCATATATTAATGTCTCTCTCCCTCTCTGCCTTTCTCCCTTCCCCTCTTTCTAAAATGATGGAATAAAATCTTTTTTAAAAAATGCACTAATTGTGAAGGTTGGAAGCAACATTTGAAAGGAGTATGTTAGGGATTAATAGGTCATGTAGCTCTTGGTGTAACTCAGGTGCTTGAGATTAGCAGTGATCCATTTCCTGAGTCTGCCTCTTTCTTGGTCAGGTCTCTGCAGTCTACAGTCTAGCTGTGTGGCCTTGGAGTGGCAGGGCCTATGGCTGTCACAGTCAGGGCTGATTCTGAGTGTCAGCCCCCAGGTAAGCTGGGCCTCCAGTAGCCTAGCTGGGTTTCTGTGCTGCTGGTGTTTTGGGGCCCTCCCTTCTCTCACTGGTTCTGAGTGAAGACCTGCAAGGTATTTCTGTGGTGTCTATGGGTGCTTGTCCCCCTCCAGCTACTGGAGGAGGTTCCTGCCTGAGATGGGCACCTGGCTCCAATGCGGGGTGGCCTGCACCCTTGCTGGCTCCTATGATGGCTGGTCCTACCCCTGCAGCTCCCTGAGGTGGTAGTCCCTATTTGCTAATAGTACCTGGCTCCCCTGGGGTTAAGGCTAACCCTCCAAGCAGTCCAGCTCTTTGAAGAGTTTTTCACCACTGCCTGTGTGCTTGGCTCACTAGAGAATCTGCAGCACAGTCTGCAGTCTAAAGCTACTCTTCCCCTTCCAGCTCCTGGAGGAGGCCTTTGTTGCCTGCCATGGGTGCACCAGTTGCATCAGCTGCAAGTTTCTGGCCCTCAGTTTGGAGTTTCTGTGGGGACCTGCACTGGTGTGGGTGCAGAAGGCTGGGCCCTTTCCATTGCTGGGGCTCCCGAGCCACCCTCTGCCAGTGGCCTGAGTGCCACTTAGGCACTCAGTGGGAGCCTGAGTGCCATTGGGTTTGTGTGGCATTGGGCATTTCCCCTTGCTGAGGCTCCAAGCCACCCTATCCCCAATGATGGAGCAGCAGAACTTCAAGTCTTTGTGGGTGCCTGAGTTCTGATGGGAGTGAGTGGTGTTGGGCCTCCCACCTTGCTAGGGCTCCAAGCCACCCTCTCCTCAATGGTGCATCGGCACCATTTTTGGCGCTCTTGCCACTCTAGCGGGTGCACTTCCCCACTCCCCTGCTCCTACTCCTCGCAGGACTCTTCTCCTCTGCCTCTGGCCCAGTGAGGAGCTTCCTCTCTCTTAGTCTCCAAACAGAGGCTCTGACATAGTCCCTCCCCTGCTGGAGTTCAATTCCTCATTCCCTCTGGAGTTTGAACTCACTGTCCATACTTCACTGCTCAGATTTCTAGTCAACAGGGAGCCTGAAGCTGTCTTCAGTTAGAGACACCCCTCTGGGTAGAGGTGCCACTACCCAGAGCCAACCTAGGCCTGCATGCCTGTTTAGAACCTTCTCACCTGCTCTCCTGTAGGTCTCTACAGCCCCTGGACTGTGCACCCCTGAGTCCAGATGCTTAGTGCTCCAATTCTTAGGGACCTGCAGACATCTTGTGCTCCCTATCCTATCCTCCAGCTGCTCTGGCACTCGTTAACACCATCAGCACTGCTCTGTACTCTGTCACCATCTTTGAACCTCCTGTTGCTATCTTTGAACCTCTGACCTCATTATTAACCCATTCATTACTTAATAGCATGTAATCCAGTCTCCATGAATTGTATTATTTTTGGATTTTTTCCTTGAGATTGGTTTCTATTTTCAAGCCATTGTGATCTGAGAAGATGCTTGGTATGATTTCCGTTTTCTTGAATTTGTGGAGGCCTTTGTTGTGTCCTACTATGTGGTCTATCTTTGAGAGTGTTTCATGTGCATTAGAGAAGAATGTGTATTTTGCTTCTTTGGGGTGAAAAGTTCTGTATATGTCAGTTAAGTCCATTTCCTCTGGAGTGTTGTCCAATGCTGTAATATCCTTGGTGATTTTTTGCTTGGAAGATCTGTCCATTGTTGACAATGGGGTACTGAAATCCCCATTTATTAGTGTGTTGCTGTCTGTAGACTTCTTGAAGTCTTCCAAGATTTTCATTATATATTTGGGTGCTCCTACGTTGGGTGCATATATATTTATAAGGCTTATGCTTTCTTGATGGATTGTTCCCTTAAGTATTATGAAATGTTGTTCTTTGTCTCATTTTATGTCCTTCATTGTGAAATCTGTTTTGTCTGATATAATTTTTGCTACCCCAGCCTTTTTATCATGTATGTTTGCTTGAAATATATTTTTCCATTGCTTCACTTTCAGTATGTGTTGATCTTTTGTTCTGAGGTGGGTCTCTTGCAGACAGCATATATATGGGTCATGTTTTCTTATCCATTCAACTTCCCTATATCTTTTTATTGGTGCATTTAATTTGCTTATGTTTAAGGTTATTATTGAGAGGTACTTTTTTATTGACATTTCCCCCCTTTGTTCCTGTGTTTTTCTCTTTCTCTCTTTGTTTCATCTTTTTTTTTTTTTTTTTTTTTTTTTTTTTTTTTTTTTTTTTTTTTTTTTTTTTTTTTTTTTTTTTTTTTTTTTTTTTTTTTTTTTTTTTTTTTTTTTTTTTTTTTTTTTTTTTTTTTTTTTTTTTTTTTTTTTTTTTTTTTTTTTTTTTTTTAATCAGGACTTTTAGCATCTCTTGCAGTGATGGTTTGGCGGAGATGTATTCTTTTTGCCTTCTTTTGTCTGGGCAACTCCTTATTTCACCTTCCATTTTGAATGAGAGCCTTGCTGGATAGAGTATTCTTGATTGCATCCTTTGTTTTTCATTACTTGGAGTATTTTTTGCCATTCCCTTCTGGATTGTATTATTTCTGTTAAGAAATCATTTGATAACGTTATTGGAGCTCCTTTATATGTTATTTGCTGTTCCTCTCTTGAAGCTTTTAGGATTCTCTCTTTATCTTTGAAGTTTGCCATTTTAATTATGAAGTGTCTTGGGGTAGGCCTCTTTGGCTTCATCTTTATTATGACCCTCTGTGCTTCCTGAACTTGAATGACCCTTCTGCTCATCATTTTAAGGAAGTTTTCTATCATTGCATTTTAAAACAGGTTTTCTATACCTTTCTTCTCTTCTTCTGGTATCCCTATAATACAGATATAGGACAATCATTTCATGTTGTCCTATAACTGTCTTAAAACCTCTTCATTCTTTTTCAGTCTTTTTTCATTTTGTTGCAATGTCTGGTTATTTTTTTTTCTCTGTTGTTCTCCAATTCCCTGATCTGGTCCTCTGCTTCCTCTAACCTGCTTTGGATTCCTTCTATTGTGTTCTTCAGGTCTGAGATTGTGTTCTTCATTTTCTTCTGGTTCTTATGGATGGTTTCTATATCTTTTTAAATGCTAGTGTAATTTTCCCTACGTTCCTTATAGTTTCCCAAGAGTTCTTTGTAATTTTCTTTGAGTTCCATGAGTTCATGTAGTTTTCCTATAATGATTTATTTGAATTCCATGTCTAATAGCTTGCTAGTTTTTATTTCAATTCTCAGTCTGTCTGGTGATTCCTCCTTTCCTTTTGGTGATGGACTGATTCTTTTTCTCCCCATTTTGAGTATCTATTGTTGCTTATTTTTGTCTTGGATTAATCTTCTTTGACTTCCTGCCTTCATGGAGTGCCCTTCTGTGTTAGAAGAGGTGTTAGAAGAGTTGTGGGGTTCAGTGTTGCAGTCTCCTAGACTTCCTCAACTTGTTCTTCTCAAAATGCCCTTTATGTCATTGTCTTGGGCTGTTTGTTTGTATTTTGGATTTATTGTATGTGTTGCTCCTTTCACTCCAGTTGGCTGATTGAGAGACACTCCTTTTATCCTTTCTCATACACTTTTATTGAGCTGCTCCTAAAATAGAACCACCAGTCCAGGCAAAATAACCACACCTTCAAAGATATCTTACTCCTTTAATTCCCCTTTGGACTGCATATGAACCTAGCTAGATATCTGTAACCTCCAAGGTAACCCCTACTCTTGGTCACATCTTCAGCTGCAATTGATCCAGTCTTAATAGGAATGTAGATATGAGAAGACTGTTATAAGAGGTGGGAAATGATTAGATTGACTAAAGTATAGATAATTTTGAAGGGTACAAGGGGATAGCAAAGATAGTGGGGATGCAAGAGAGACAGCCAACTTTACCTCTTATGTAGAAATGGGGAGAGGAAAAATCAGAATTCCTCAAGTGCAAGTGAACAGTATTAAGCCTATGTATATTGCTTCATCTACCTTCCTGTCCACCCTCAATGAGCACTGATTGGTCATAGCAGAGCCAGGATCAGTTTGTTTTTAGCAGAAAATAGAATGTGTAACCCCTAGTAGTGCCCCCACAAAAATGTTTAAGGGGCTGGGAGGGAGAAATATTTAGATTGAGGACTGGGGATGAGTTGTACCAGGAGAGTGAGTAGACTTTAAAACAATAGGAGGGGGATCTTGGGTAGTTAAATGAATTGAAAGAAGGGAGGAGTAAAAATATAGGATTTGGGATACACTATGATATAAACAATATTTACTTAAAATGCACTAATTGTGAGGGTTGGAAGTAACTTTGGAAAATGATATGTTAGGGATTAATAGTTCATATAGCTTTAGGTGTAACTCAGGTGCTTGGGATTAGCAGAGATCCACTTCCTGGGTCTGCCTCTTTTCCTTGATCAAGTCTCTGCATTCTGCAGTAAGGCTGTGGGGGCCTTGGAGTGGTGGGGCCTATTGCTGTTATAGTCAGAGCTGGGACTGAGTGCCACAGCCCCAGTAGGCTGAGCCTTTGTAGCCTAGCTGGGTTTCAGCACTGATGGCATTTTGGGGCCATCCCTTCAAGCATTGGTTTTGTGTGAACTGCAGATGCTTTTGTGGTGGTGTTGGCTACTCCTACCCCTCCCTAACCCATTATTATTTAATAGCATGTTATTCAGCCTCCATGACTTTCACTATTTTGGATTTCTATTTTGAGCTTGGTTTCTAGTTTCAAGCTGTTGTTATTCAAGGAGATGCTTGCTATAATTTCAATTTTCTTGAATTTGTGGAGGGTTGTTTTGTGACCTACCATGTAGTCTATCTTTGAGAATGTTCCATGTGCATTTGAAAAGAAAGTGTATTTTGCTTTCTTGGGGTGTAAAATTCTATATATACAGGGTGCATATGATATATTGGCAATAACTTTGCATCTCCTTATTTTAAGTGTTTCTTATTAATTTAGAAAGATTATGTTTCTAATGTTATGATTTAACATCATTGTTTCTGATATAAAGCATTAAATTCTGAGGCCAATTTTTATGTCAGAGGAATACCATGTTAGAGCAACCATAATTTCTGGCCTGCATGCAGGGTGAGCTGCTAAGGAAATTGCAGACTTTAATAACATCCCCTTACGTACAGTTTACATCGTGAAGAAGGTGTATGATGCTGATCCTGATGTCACCACACCAACAAGGAAAATGCATAAGGTGTGCAAGGTTGCACAAGCCCAGATATTGTACACAGAATCCGAGGGATTATCAATGAAGATCCAGGAAAGTCAGTGCACTCCATAGCAAGAGAACTGCAGATGTTGGATGCAATGGGTACACAAGACTATTGCTGAAGATATCAGATGATGTCCATGGATAAAGAAAAGTTCATTAAAGTGTGCCCAAGATTCCCAATTTGAATCCAGTCTATTATTGTAGCAAATGGAGACTTTTTTTGAACAATTTATAAAATAATGACTATGTTTATGTATTTACATATAAGAATAAATTTATTTCAAAATATAACACTTTTGTGTTATTTTTATTTTACTAAAATTTTGCCAATTGATTGTGCTCACCCTGTATATCATTTAAGTCCATTTAATCTAGAGTGTTGTCAATGCCATAATATCCTTGATGGTTTTTTGTTTGGAAGATCTATTCATTATTTATAATAGGGTGTTAAAATCCTCTACTATACCAGTATATTTCTGTCAATATCCTTCTTGAAGACCTCCAAAATTTTATTCCTATATTTGGGTGCTTCTATATTGGATGCATATATTTTTACAAGGGTTAATGAAATGTTCTCTTAAATTTTATGAAATGCCCTTCTTTGTCATGAAACCTAATTTATCTGACGTAAGTATTTCTACCCCAGCTTTTCTTTCATGTCCATTTGCTTGAAATATTTTTCCATTCCTTCATCTTCATTCTGTGTAGATTTTCCATTCTGAGGTGGTCTCTTGTAGATAGCATATATGTGGGTCCTGTTTTCTTATCCATTCAGCTATCCTATGTCTTTTGATAGAAGCATTTAATCCAATTACATTTAAGGTTATTATTGATATCATTGTGATTTTTTCCCTTTTTACTTGTGTTCCTCTCTCTCTCTCTCTCTCTCTCTCTCTCTCTCTCTCTCTCTCTCTCTCTCTCTTTTTCCTCTTCTTATAGCAGGCCCTTTAGTATATCTTGCAATGCAGGTTTGGTGGGATGTATTCTTTTATATTACTTTTGCTTTGGAATCTCCTTCTTTCACCTTCCCTATTGGATGAGATCCTTGCTTAGTAAAGTAGTCTTGATTTAGGCCATTACTTTTCATTACTTGGAATATTTTTTGCCATTCTCTTCTGACTTGCAGTGTTTCTGTTGAGAAATCAGCTGTTAGCCTTACTGAAGCTCCCTTGTGTATTATTAGCTCTTTCTCTCTTGCTGCCTTTAGAATTTTTGTCTTTAAATGTTACCATTTTATTTATGATGTGTTGTTGTGTGGGTCTTTTAGATTTGTCTTTATTGGGGTCCTCTTTGCTTCCTGGACTTGCATACCTTTTTCTCTCACTAAGTTTAGGAAGTTTTCTGTCATTACTTTTTCAAATAGGTTTTCTACTCATTTGCTCTTCTTCTTTTTCTCATATCCATATGATATGGATATTACTACATTTCTTATTGTCCTGCAGGTCTCTTAACACCTCTTCATTCTTTTTTAATCTTTTATTTTGTTTTGTTGAATTTTCTGAGAATTTTTTTCTATGTTGTCCTCCAACTTGCTGTTCCAGTACCCTGCTTCTTCTAGCCTGCTTTTGGTTCCTTCTACTGTGTTCTTCAATTCACAAATTGGATTATTTTTTTCTCCTTGTTCTTGATAGTTTATATGTCCTTTTTAATACTGGTGTAGTTCTCAGTAAGTTCCTTGTAGCTCTCCAGAGTTCTTTGTGATTTTTCTTTGTGCTTACTGAATTCATTGACCTTCCTTATAACTATTATTTTGAATTCCACATATGATAGTTTACTATTTCATTTAGCAGTCTTTCTAGAGATTCCTCCTTTCCTTTTGGTGAGGTATTGATTCTTTTTCTCCCCATTTCAGGTGTCTCTTTTAGTTTGTTTCTACTCTCATAGATTAATCTGCTTTGACTTCTTGCCTTCATGGTGTGAACTTCTGTGATTAGAGTCCTGTAATATTCAGTGGTGCAGTCTCCTAGGTTTCCTGAACTTGCTGCTCTTGGGATATCCTTTATGCCTTTTATTTGGGTTTTCTGATTGTAGTTTGGATTTGGTTGATGTGTTGCTCTTTGGTTGGTCCTTCTCTCTGGCTAGCTGATTGAGAGTCACTCCTTCCACCATATCTTGTTTACTATTACTTAGCTGCTACTAAAATATAACCACCAGTCCAAGCAAAATAATCACACCTTCAAAGATATCCTACACCCTCAATCACACTTTCAACTGCATATGAACCAATATTACTAGGATGTAAAGATATTGAGACTATTATAAAAGAGGACAAACAACTGAGTTGTTGAATGAATTATAAATGATTTTTAAGAATTGAGAAGGAAGAGCAATGATAGTAGTGAGAAGTGGCAGGGTGATGAGAGAAAGCCAAATTTACATCTTATATAGAAATGGAGATGAAGAATCAGGATGAAGCACAAAAAGGCAAGTATACAATATTAAGCTTAAGTAGAAGTTTATATATATATATATATATATATATATATATATATATATATGTGCGTGTGTGTGTGTGTGTGTGTGTGTACCCATATATATAGATACTGTCTGAGAGAACATACATACATTAAAAAGGTAAAATAAGGAAATTGTATTAGGAAAAATAGAGAAAAATAAAAGAATTTTTAAAATAGGAACCAAATAAATGAATAAATTTCACCACAGCACTATCAACAATGTATGAGCTATAATTACTATAATTGGGATGGGAGTGCAAGGGGAATAAGAAAGAGAGTTTAACAGGTATCTGAAGGAAAGAGGGTGATTTTGAGGTGATACAGGGTGGTGGAATACTAAGTGAGGAATTAGGTCCCAGCTAGAACAGGGAAAACCTCAAGTTAGAAATTTAAAAAGGGAAAAGCCTGGAAGAAGGTATAAGTAGAGTAGGAGCAAGGGCTGCTAAGCTCTAATATTTGAAATACCAGCATAGTGAATATCTATAAATAAGTTTGCAAAGATACTGCAGCTACTTCATATCCACACTTAATGAGCACTGATTAGTCAAGATGTAGAGAGAACAAGTGTATTTTATGAACAGAAAAAAAGAATGTGTGGTGACTAATTACAAAAGAAATGGTTTTGAGAGGCTGGAGAGGAGATAAATACTTAAAGTGGGGCATGGAAATGAGTCATAGCAGGAAAAGAAATAGAATTTAAAACAAAATTGACAAGAGGAAATCAGGTGGTATAATGGAGTGAGTGAAAGGGGGTGTAAAATATGGGATTTGAGATACATTATAATATAAACACTAGTTACTTAAAATGCACTAATTGTAAGGATAAGAAATTGACATTTTAAAGGATATGCTGAAGAGTAGTAATTCATGTAGAAAATTGTGGTGTAATTCATCTCCTTAGTATCTCTTTGTTTTTCCCCTCTTTTTCATTTTTTCTGGCTTTGCCTTAGTGATGCCAGATCATTCCCCAGTCTGGGCTTAGATAGGTTGCTTTCAATAAGCAGAATTCTATTTTCTGTGTCTGTCTCTTTTTGTTGATCAAGTCTTTCTGTAATCAGCAGTCAGGCTTAAGCTTGTTGGGGTAAGGGAAATTCCTATAGATGGGGCTATGACTTCCATCAGGCTGATGTTGTTTGGATGGTGGGGGGAATCATTTGAGTAAAGAATGGCTATTGTAACCTGGGGGGATTAATCAGCTCTTGGGGCCTGTCTGCCACTCCACCAGCTTCCCCTCCCCTCACCAGCCTGGGTCCAGGGCAAGTGGGTGTAAATGTAACCCTGCACACCCTTCCAAAAAGAGTTTTCCATTTGCTACCACCCCCAGTCTCCCAGAAGAGCTGTTGTGTTAGCACATTGAAGCAAAAGCACCCTACCCCTCTACTACACATTTGTTCTGTACTCTTGTCCCAAGGATGCCTTCCCTCTGCCTCTCTCCAAAACTCACAGTTTCCCATAGTCAGGGCTGGTCCAGTCACCACACTTTGACCATTTCTTCCAAACTTACACCTTGGTGGGATTGCTATTCTCTCCTCTTTCTGAACTGCACCAACTTTTCATACTCCCTGCTGTTCCAATATCCAGTCAATGAACTGGTCTAAAGCTGCCCCTAAATGGTGTATCTAGCA
Organism: Noctilio leporinus; assembly: GCA_004026585.1. Lineage (NCBI taxonomy): Eukaryota > Metazoa > Chordata > Mammalia > Chiroptera > Noctilionidae > Noctilio > Noctilio leporinus. Next base: position 16,135 of record PVIW01006892.1, on the reverse strand, counting down.
GCACTGGGCTGGGATGCCCCAGTGACTTTGTTCAGAAGCTGCGGGCCCATGAGCCATGAGCCATGAGCCATGGGCCTCTGCCTGCACCCACAATCTCACCTCTTGTCAGGTTGCACCAATTAGCAATGCTCCTCAACCTCTCAAACAGTTGCTCTGGGAATCTAGTGGTTTCCTGCACTAACTAGACTTTTATCTATTTGAGCTCCATGCCCAATCCTCTAGCTGCTCAGAAACCAGCATAAGCACTTGGCACTGCCAGTTACCCTGCTGCCATCTCATATTTTCTCCTGAAAGAAATGTTTAAAAATCTATATAAAAGAAGAGACATACCATTTTTATGGATTAGAAAGCTCAACATAGTATAAATGTCAAATCTCCCAAACCTTAGTATACAGGTTTGCTACAATTCCTGTCAAAAATCCCAGCAAAATATTTTGTAGGTACAGAAACAGTTATTCTAAGGTTTATATGGAAGGACAAAGTAACTAGAATAGCTAAAACAATTTAAAAAATAAAGTGGGAGCAAATCACTATGTCTGATTTCAAGAAATATAGCTGTATAAATATAGCTATAGACTATGTGATTTTAATAGAGAGATAGACATAGTAGATCAATTCAAAAGAACAGGGTAGTCAGAAATTAGAACCACACAAGTATGCCCAAGCTAATTTTTGACAAAGGTGCAAAAGCAATTTAATGAAAGAAAGATAGCCTTTTCAATAAATGTTGCAGAACCAATTAGACCTTTATAGGCAATAAACAAATAAGTAAATAAATAAAATAAATGCCTCAACCTGTCTCATGTATAAATTAAAATTAACTCCATATATTTTATTTGAAGATTTCTGGTCAAATAAATGTGTAGGTAAATGTGGCTCACCTCCTTGCACAACCAAAGCAAAATTATAACTAAAATATAGAACAATTACCATTCAGAACCACCAGAAAATCAAGCTGTATGTAAATCTGACAAGAAATTAAAGAAACCACATTCATCCAGTTGGGTAGGAGGGATAGGGGGTGGAGATGTGCAGACACAGAGCAAGCTGGTCCCAAAACCATGTGTGGTGGAAATAAAATAGATATCTTGAGAGTGATGGATCCCAGCCACACACCAGATGACCAAGCCCAGGGTTCCAGTTCCAGGAAGCTAACTCCCTATTACTTCTTGCTATTAAAACCAGTGAGTGTTGGGTCAGTGGAAGAAATTACAGGATTCTCAGGATTCTCCTCTTAAAGGGCCTTGCACAACACATGAACTTAGACTCATTACCTCTAGGCCAGGGGTGTCAAACTCATTTTCATCAAGGCCACATCAGCCTCATGGCTGCCTTCAAAGGGCCAAATGTAATTTTAGGACTGTATAAATGTAACTACTCCTTAACAGTTAATCAAGCTGGGCAGAAACAAGGTGCTGGGCCGAAGGTGTCAGGTTGGATAAAACAAGGTGGAGGGCTGGATTCAGCTCACAGGCCTTGTGTTTGCCACCTGTGCTCTAGGCTCTAACACTAGGGAAGAAGCTTGAAGGGCATCAGTAGTATATGGGGAGGAACTGATGTCTGTCATCAGGGTGAGAGGTAGGGGAGAACAGCTTTACCCCAGACAAAACTATAGATAGTGACCATTGGACCTTTGCTGAACCCTCCCACATAAGGGGCCATAGAGCAGGGACATCATATCTGAAGCTCCATTGACCTAGCTCACACAATAATCTCTGCCCTAACAATGACCTGAGGGTCCACCCCATCCAATTTAGGGGCACACCCAAGCAACCTTCCCATCTTGAAAACATGGGTTTTCCATATGAAAAGCTGGTCTAGGCACAGGCTTCAGACCTTCCTAAATCTTGTTAAGCAAGAAACAGCTGAGCTCAACCCCCATACCTCTGCTGAGTGCCCCTAGGTATGACACAAGCATCAGCCATCTGCAGATTGCTTTATAGCTTACACCAAGGGGCCTCAGACAGAACACAGTTTGGTCTGGGCAAAACCTGAGAAACTTCCGGAAACCCCAGAGCTTGCACACCCAGAAACCACATTGAATCACCACCCAAACACCTCCACAAGCCACAGAGGGAGGCTGTTGCTGGCTAAGGGTCACAGCCAGTCCAATCAGCTGTCTGGACTAAGTAAATCCCTCCCATTGACTTCCTGAGGGCAACCATGACTCAACTACAAGAGGAGGAAGTACTCAGCCCACTTGGAGGAAGTACCTCTAGTACATAGCTTGGGAAACAAGAGAGGCTGTGCCACAGGACCTATAGGATACCTACCACATTATGTTATGCTACCAAGACATGGAGTCAAAGCAGTACACAAAAACAAACACAGGGAGGCTGTCAATATGAGTAGACAAAGAAATATGGCCCAAATGAAAGAACAGTCCAGAAAAAGAATTTAACAAAATGGGAATTAGCAATCAATTAAATGCAGAGTTCAAAACACTGGTTATAAGGATGTTCAAGTAACTCAGTGGGTTCTTCAACAGCATAAAAAAGACTCAGGCAGAAATGAACGATATACTGACTGAAATAAAGAGCAATTTACAGGGAATTGACAGTGGAGTGGGTGAAGCCAAGAGTCAAAACAATGACTTATAATATAAGATAGAAAAAGCCATTCAATATGTATATCAAGAAGAAAAAAAGAATGCAAAATATTAAGGATAGTGTAAGAAGCTTCTGGGACATCAAACGTTCCAATATTCACATAATGGTGCCAGAAGGAGAAAAGAAAGAGCAAGAGATTGGAAAGCTAATTTGGTGAAGGAAATAAACATACAAGTCCAGGAAGAACAGAGAATCCTAAACAAGATGGATGTAAAGAGGACCACATCAGGACACATCATAGTTAAAATGCCAAAGGTTAAGAATAAGAGAGAATCTTAAAAGCAGCAAAAGAAAAGCAATTAATTACCAACAAAAGAGTTCCCTGAGACTGTCAGCTGATTTCTCAAAAGAAACTTGGCAGGCTAGAAGGGATTGGCAACAAGTATTCAAAGTGATGAAAAACAAGGATGGCCCTGGCTGGTAGCACAGTGGATAAGGTGCCAGCCTGTGAACCCAAAGGTTGCTGGTTCGATTCCCCAGCCAGGGTATATACCCAGGTTGCAAGCCAGGTCTCCAGCCAGGTCTGTAGCTGGAGGCAGATGAAAGGCAACCATACACTGATGTTTCTCTCCCTCTTCTTCTCTCCCTTCGTCTCTCCCTGGAAATAATAAACAAAACTGAAAGAAAGAAAGAAAGAAAAGCAAGGACGTACAACCTAGATTACTCTAGCCAACAAAGCTATCATTTATAATGGAAGGGCAGATAAAGTGTTTCCCAGACAAGGTAAAGCTAAAGGAATTCATCATCACCAACCCCTTATTATATAAAATGTTAAAGGAACTTATTTAAGGAAAAGAAGAAGATCAAAGCTATGAATATTAAAATGGCAACAAATACATAACTATTGATAATTTATTTAAAAAAAAACAAACTAAGCAAACAAACAGAAGAGAAACAGAATCATAGATATGGAGAGAATTGGGATAGTGGCCATTAGAGAGAGGGAACCTTGGGGAATGGGGAAAAGGGGAAGGAATTAGGGGTACAAATTGGTAGTTACACATAGTCAGGGGAATGTTAAGAGCAATTACAGGAAATGGAGTTTTCAAAGAACTTACATGTATGACCCATGGATATGCACAAAGGAGGTGAGATTGCTGGAGGAAATGAGGGTTGCTTGGTGAAGGGGGGCATAGGCAAAAAAGTTGGAGGAACTATAATAGCATTATTAATTTAATAACATAAAATTAAAAAATTAACTGATCATAGATTCAAATAGAAAATATAAAATTATAAAACTTTTAGAAAAAAGTCATAGAAAAAATATCATTGAGCTTTAAAGTGAGCTGGCAAAGGCATTTTAGCTTTGATACCAACACACAATCTATAAAAAGAAAATAATAAATATGACTTTTCAAAATTTAAAACTTTACTCCATGAAAGGCCCTATTAATAGAATGAAAAGAAGCTACAAAGCTACAAAGAATATATTTGCAAATCACATATCCATCAAAGGGCTAGTATCTCTACATTAAAAACTCCCAAAACTCAACACCAAAAAACAAAAAACAAATCCACACATACAATGCAATTGGAAAATGGCCCAAAGACATGAAGAAACATTTCAGTGAAGGGACATACAGGTGACAAATAGGACCGTGAAAAGATGTTCAAACATTAAGGAAATGCAAAAATTAAAACCATGATAAGATATCAAATATAGCCATCAGAATGACAGAAATTTAGAAAAAAACAACAAAAAAAGTAACACCACCCAAATGCTGTCCAGGATGTAATATAACTGGATCACTTATCCATTGCTAATGAAAATGCAAATGGTAGAGCCATTTTGGAAAATCATTTGGCAGTTTTTTAAAACACTAATCTACCACATGTCCAAACAATTGCATTCCTGGGCATTTACCCTTCTACATGACTATTTATAGCAGCCTCATTTGTAAGAGGCCCAAACTGAAAACAACCAAGATGTTCTTAAATGGATGAATGCATAATTAAGGTGCATCCTTAACATAGACTACTACTTAGGAATTAAAAAACAAACAAACTGATACATGCACCAACCTGGATGAATCTGCAATGAATTATGCTGAATTTTTTAAAAAGCCAATTGCAGGAGGTTATGACAGTGCATGATTCCATTCATCTAACATTTTTGAAATGGCAAAATTACAGAAACAAAGAACAAATTGATGGTTGCCAGAGGCTGAGGAGGGGTAGGGTAGGTAGGAAGTGGGTGTGGGTATGAAAGGGCAACCAGAAGGATCCTTGTGGTGATGGAATGGACTGTCTTCACTGTATCCATGTCAATACCTGGTTGTGACTTTTAGGGATGGTTGGGCAAGATGTTACTATTGGGAGAAACTGGGTGAAGAGTTTTATAGGATTTTTCTGTATCACCTCTTACCATTACAGTAATCTCAAAATAAAACATTTAATTATAAGCACAGCAAAACAAAAGACATTGATGACTAGAACTCACTCCAGGCTAATTACATCAGAATCTTGGGACAAGTGTGAAGGAGCTAGCGTAAGACTCTGTGAGTGACTAATGTTTACCCAAGGCTGGACACTGGCAACTCTAAGGTTCTCAGTGGTGCTGTGGGGCTGCACATAAGAGGGTGGCTGAATGCACAGGGTATCAAGCGCTTCATCTTCCCATTCTCATTAGAGGGGCTTCTCTTTCCTAAAATTAACTTGAAAAACCACTGCCCCTGGAGTAGCGGCTCTTAAAGACATCTTTGTAACAGAGAGGAGTTCTCTAGAGTGATAAAATGTAAATCTCAGACCATCCTCCACTGGGCAGCTAATGGCTCCTACTCATGTAAAGGCTTGATTGAACAGGCTGACCCTAGGGTATGAGTATTTATGGAAAGATGCCACATTTCAGCAGACACCTAAGTAGAGTTCTTGGCCCCCTGAACTCACTCTCAGTAGTTATTTCTGACCAAAGAGCACCGAACCAGCAATCCTGTTCTGGGTTCAGAGTGCTGGGCTTGGCTCAAGTGGAGAAATGAAGCGGCATCAGACTCCAATCCTGCTGCCTGGGGCAGATGAAGCAGACCATGGAGGAAGCCATTGAGACAAGACCAAGTGACTGGAGGAAGCTGGGGAGAATTCCCTAACCTCAGTGGTGTGGGTTTTATCTCCTGGGTGAATAAAAAGGTATCTTTACAAGGGATCACCTCTGTCATACATCACAAGCAACTAGAGGGGAGGGAAATAAAAGCTATTATTGGATAAATAATAATTATCAAATATAATGCCAATAGAGAGACATCATCTAAAAGGTACTAGAGGACACCAAGTCCCTTTTCTAGAGCACCTGGGTGTCCTGACTCCATGTGCCCTTCCAATGAGGCCCTGCACTGGGGTGAATGTTGGCTCCTAGTCTTGTGAGGGAAGGGTGATAAGAAATGCTGGGAAATGTGTTAACACAGCTTGGAGTCAAATTCCATCTTTCTCTGAAATTGGTCCAGCCAGCTCCTCTGTTAAGGAGCATGACAAGTAGATGGTGACTTTTCTCAAACCCTTCCCAGGAGCACTGGGACTCGTGTCAGAGCCTTCTTTTTACAGTCAGCAGTCAGAATAAAGCCCTGGGGAAAGACCTGGGGTGAGTGTGTCTTGCTGATCACAACTCTTATGCTCACCTTCGACAACTCCACATACGTTGGCATAAACATCCAATATCTTTTTCCTTCGACTTTGAATCTATAAAAAAAGTTAAGATAATGCTAATTTTCAGAAAGGGAGCAATGGTAGCAAACAACAAATCCCTCCATCTCAGTGTTGGCAGATAGCTGCTCTCCCCTGATTTCCAATCAGAAATGTTGAACCAAGTCCTCACATGAATATCCTATCCATAGCCTTTCTTTGGGTTATCCAAGTCAAGTAACTTCAGTGCCCATTGGCAGGGCTTCTTAGGTTCTACTGGACATTTAGAATCACCATAAATGCTGGGGACTCTAGCGTGCCAGCAGGGAGCCAAAAAATGAAGTCCATATGGACAGGCGCTCTGCTTTAAAAGGTCCCTTTAAAAGGATCCCTGGAACCAATATCCTGTATAACCACACCATAGGCCTCCAGGCTTCTGCAAGTGACAGGACTCACTACATAGGTCACTGAAATGGACAGCTGAGAGCATGATGTTCTCATGAGGATTCAGGCCAGATACAGCTTCTCAGTCAGGGACAGTTTTACCAAGAGGAACATTGCCTGTCAACACAATTGACTTGATGGTTTGATCCAGCTGCCAGTGAACCACATGCTAGACTCTAAGACACCCTGGGGCAGGGTTTGGCTCACCTTTGCCCACACCTCTACCATGGCACATTCCAAGGCGACAAACCTTGTGGAGCATTTTTACATGAAAATATGTGCATATTGTGCCTATATATAGTTAAGTATTCATATACTATAAGTAAGTATATAAATAGTTATATATAACTATTATATGTGTGGTTGGGTATAGGCCAATAAGTTTACAAAAGTTTTTCTGTCCTATGGCATCCAGGTAATTTTAACTTTTTGTCTTTGTTTATTATTTTTCATTTTCTTCTATGAAGCTTTCTATTTTTTAAATATCTTGCTTAAATATGTCACTCCATCTAGGCTTCCTGGCTGGGGCTGGGGGAGTAATATTGCATTACCCAGCTGCACAGTAAATTGGAAGGTGTGTGGCCGGGCTGCCAGAACCTCACCCCGGCCAACTTGGTGGTGGTGGCTGACTTCTCCCTGGCCAGGTGGACCAGTGACAGCAAGCACAACTCGGGGGAACCCTGCTTATCAGTGGCAGGCTCCTCATCACTGTCCATGCTCCGACTCAACAGCTGCTCATTCTCAGATGAGGCATCGTTCTCACTGTGAAAACAAGAAGGGGGTTCATTTACAGTGCCTGGGAAGGTGCAGCATGGACACGTCCTTCCAGTGGTGGGGACATTTGGGATACAGAGACTTGTTTCTTAAGCTTTCACTAAGCAGATTGCGGGCACAAGGCATAGGACATAAGACACAGCCTACTCTATTCCTTTCTAAATGATGAAGTTAGATGCAGTGTGCCCCACAGGTGCTGTGTTCATTCCTCCACCCCACCCAGTTGAGAAAAGTGTTCTTGAATATGTTTTAGCCTCCTGTATTTCATCTAGAGAAGAAAAGTTCAACTGTGTGTCTTCATGTAGCAAAGTTGATGTGACTGCATGGAATTTGTGCCAACTCTCTGGAATAACTAAAGACAAAACTGAACAGAGCCTGAGCCTGGGGAGTACCCTTGATTAGGGAGAGACCTGGCTGGGATGCCTGCACTGTGGTATGAGGGTGCAGCCAGCACAGAGAGGGTCTTCAGGAGATCATACAAAAGGGCAGGTGGGCTCAGTCACACTGTCACTTATGGCCCAGGTCCAAGGCCCAAGGCATGTGTGGGTTGAAACTCATACTCTCAAAAGTATTTCAAATATATGAAAACAACATTCTTCTTTTTATAGGCATCCTTCTTGTTTCCTGTAGTTTGGCTAAAGAATTATCTTTGCTAATAACTGGACTATCGTAATGAAGCCCACACTGATCATAACTCTAGAGACAGGAGAATACAAAGAAAACAAAAATGGTGGGTGAGACCCAGGAGGTTTCAGGCCTCATGGGAGGTGGTAGCCTACTTCTATCTCCACTGGACAGCAGGCCAGGTGGAAAAGCCCCACTGTCCCCAGGCCACTGGCTGGCCTCAGGTCCTTTCTCTAAGACCTGAGAGAAGCTATGTGGGATGAAAGCTCAGTGCCTTGTCTTTTAAAACACAATTGTCAAGTGTTCATTTTTATTAAACATTTGTGTATGAAATAAGCATTATTTCTCTAAGTAGGTTCCCAAATATTTCCTCAGTCATTAGAGGAAACTTACATCATAGAATGCATCCCTGTCTTTTTGAGTGTTTTTTTTTTTTTCCTTCTCTTGGGAATGAGAAAATGCTAGAAGGACAGGCAGATAGAAGCTGACAAAACAGGGGATTAAGCAGACGGAGACTGGAGGAGTAATTCATCTCCAAGAGGCACATTGAAGAACCAAGTCTCCACAACATAACTATAAGCCTGGGTCCTATCCTGGTAACAGCAGGTTGGACCTGATACATCTTTGCCAGATGTATATGAAGTTGCTCAGAACACAAATTCATGGGGTTTTGAAAAATGATCATGGGTAACAGAGGCACTTATCAGGAATACCATTTTCTAAGGGACTGATAAATTGAGCCCACATAACTGCTTTTCTTTCCCAGTATGCAAATATTTCATGATTTAAATTTGCTTCTTGCCCTTGTATCAGAAATGTGGAGTTTTTCAAATGAGGTAATACATTTGGTAGTACTTTGTAAATATCAAAACTCTATGCAAACATTTGGATTCAATATCATTCCTAAAAAGCAAGGCTTTGCAAGAGTTTACATACCCTGGAAACATCACAGGCTGGGAGTGAGGTGAGGAGGGACCTACCCTCTGCTCTTCCTGTAGCCAGTTTGGTGGCTTCTCATGGCCTCTGTGTCCCCATCTGCAATAGGGGTATTTGTGTGGATGTGGTCCTGACAACCATGAAGTGGACTTTTGGAACCTAAGTAGGGCTAAGTCCAAATGACCATACAAGGGAGCATATAAAAATTTACTTCCTTTCATTTTAAATGTTAAAGCTGGAGATGATTCCACATCCCAATGTGTGTGTGTGTGTGTGTGTGTGTGTGTGTGTGTGTGTGTGTCTGTGATAAATACGGTACCAACTTCATGTGTCAAATTTATTCCTAAAGAGGCCTTATGTCACTAAGTGCTAGTGGTTGGTCCAGAGCCTGTGGAACATGCTGGAGCCAGATGACCTGGATTCAGCCTCAGCCCTGCCATTCACTGGGCATGCAACCATAGGCACATGACAGCTTCCAAACCTCAACTTCCTACAAATGTGCACAGTGTTAGCAGCTTACTCATAAGGCTTATGAAGGTAACACATTCACACCTCATGGGTAATCAGCACCAAATGTTTGGTTACCATCTTCATCATCACTGTCACAGTATTATAGGGACATCAGCTCTAGCATCAGTATTGTGCTATCAGTATTTGCATGGGCAGCAGTAGCAGGAATATTACCCAAGCTGCTGGAGAGGAAGGGGTCATGCAGAAGCTTTGGGGTCTGCATGAAGAAGGTGGATGCTGAAGAGAAAAGCCTGGAGCATCTGGCACGTGTTAACCACCTGCCCCTAATACCACCTGCTGCAGGTCAACAGCAAGGCTGTGACTCCATGCTGTCTGGGACTGTCTTGCAGGTTCCTGGAGCCTTGCTTTCTCTGGAGCTGTCCTCAGCACAACCTCCAAGGCCAATTACCAAGTTTCTCAGTGCACTTCTTCCCTGGAAGCTCCCTTCCCTACTCAGGACCACCAAGGACCCTCTCACTTCAGCCTGGAGCTGCTTGTTTGACATACCTCTTGGCATTCTTTGCTGGAACTTCTGCTAGCTTCTCAAATTTGTCCTTCTCTGAGAATATCACCACATTGTCTGTAGGCAAATAAAAAGATTGGGGGAAAAAGGAGTTAAAGTAAGCTCTAGCTCTGAGCTTGTTCTTCCACTGCTCATTTCCTTTTTAACAGACCTACTTAGTTGCTAAACCACACTACCCTAAGGATGAAATACAACATGGCTGCACCAGTGCCCCTTCCTACAACTCCTGTGCTAAGTGGCACAAAAGCATAGCCAGTTCAAAGGCCAGGCTGCCAGGGTAGTGGCAAGAGGGGCAGAAAATCTCCACCCTAGAGATGAAAACCCACACTCACGGGGACTCTGCAGACCTTGAGCCTCCTTTTTGTCCTCATCTTTGCTCACTTGGGCTTCCACACTCTTCACTGAGTGGCTGGTGCAGCAGGCTAGTTGGAGAAACAGAAGGGTATGAGCAGCCAGGCTCACCAACTATGTAAGTTGATGGATCTGTTCAAGGGGTGGGGGGGATAAGGGACAGGTATTGAGGAGCAGTCACCTGGGGCAGAAGGCTTCATCTTCATAATGTAAAACATGATGATGAGGACTATAGCGATGGCCATGATGAAGATGGTGGACATGGCAATGATTAGAGCTGTTGCCAGGTGTCCTTGGCCTGAGAGCTCTGCTGAAGTTGGGGAGAGAAGGTAATGACTTAGGGCTCAAGAGTCCCTACAGGAACCCATCCATCAGGCAGGGCCCTTTCTCCTTCAGAACCATGGCCCCTGTAAGCAATGGTGCTACCATTGGGATACTTTCTGGGGGACCCTCAGTAACCAAAATGCTTGCTTAGTTGAGAACCCAGCCCTAGAAATTTGCTTTGACAACCTCATCAGGACTGCCCAGGAACTCCCCTTGCTGGTCTCAACCAAGGCAGAACCAGACTTCTTTATAGTGTCATGGATTGGATTTGTTCAGTTATTTCCCAGGCTTGTCCTTAGTTCTACTATTTTGCAAACTGTCAGGCATGCTGAGTGCACTGTGGGTGCAACCCAAGCCTTACTGAGGATTCAGGCCTTAAATATGGTTAAACAAAGCCTTGGCTGGTGGCACAGTGGATAAGGTGCCAGTCTGCAAACCCAAAGGTTGTTGGTTCCATTCCCAGCCAGGGTACATAACCAGATTGCAAGCCAGGTCTCCAGTCAGGTCCTTAGCTGGAGGCAGGTGAAAGGCAACCATACATTGATGCCTCTCTCCCTCTCTCCCTTCTCCTCTCTCTAAAAATAATAAAAATCTTTTTAAAAAGATATTGTTTTTTAAATGTGGTTAAACAAATGACACTGAGACAGTGCAAGAGGGAAGGAGAAGCCACTATGAGGTCTTACTCTGACATAAACTGTGGACTTGGGGGTCCTCTTCCATCCTTCTATCCCAAAGAGATTGAGGAGCAGAGTGAAATGTAGTTATTAGAAACAGATATTAAAGTGTTGAGATCAGCAGGTTTATATGAAAGCTGGCAACAGAATTGTTGCTGACATCAGGGCCAGCAAAAGCCCTGGAAGCTGCAGAAGCTGCTCCACTTCTACTCTCACCACTTGCATTCTGAGCACACCCCTGGCACTCTGGGAATGTGTCTTTATTACCAACATGCTCTTATGGGCCCATTGGAGTGATTGGCTCTACTCCTTGTAGAGATAGTACCAACTCCAAGGAACTGGGGTACTGAGTGTTAGCCAATCAACAGGGAGGTGATTTGAAGTGGAGAAGATTTTCATAGTCATTTCTAATAATTCCTTCCTCTCTCCCTTTCCAGAGCTCCCCCTTATATCTCGGTGGTTAACCCCAGAGAATCAAGCCTAGGCATCTTGCCTACCTTTATGGGCATGCTGAAGAGGAGAGAGGGTGCTGCTGCCAGCAGTGCTGGGGAAGTTGGCAGAGATTCCCAAGGTGGCTCCTGCACCTGTAAGAAGAATAGTCATTGTGCATCCCTCCGAACGGCCTGCAGAGGTTTCACCATCAACACTGCATGACTACACCATGTGACAACAGAGCTACTGATCTCAAATTCCAGATTAGAAATGGCTGGAGATGGACCCAAATAATGTTTGCTATATGAGTTATATAAATAACATGCTCATTATTTATAAAACTAGAACACAAGAAAGAAGTAAAAGAATTAACAATAGCCTCTGTCTAAAATTCACATTTTTAATGTATTTTCTCTAGGATTTTTGCCATGATACATTTGAAAAATAGTTGTGAACAAGTAGACATGAGCTTGCTCTTCTTTCAAAACTGTAATTCATAGAACTCCCATTCTATGTAAAAATATTACTTAGCAGAAATAAAATGGGAACTGATTTTGTGATCAGAAAAATCATGAAATTTTTTAGTTAACACAAACAAAAATGTTCTAACACAGAAAAGATGACATTCAAATAGTGAGCTTTGCTTGAGGCCAAACTTGAATTTTGCAGATACTGAAAATGATCATGTTTCAAATCAGTTTCCTCCTGTCTTGCTTTTTCTCCACCAAATGGGAAAGTGGGTTTGCCTTGAGTGATGACAAGTGAGTGTCCTCCCTAAAATCCACATATGCCAAGCCTGCCAGCAGTCCTGATGCTTGGACCTGAGTCAGCAAGGCTTCTGTGAAAAATAAGGCTGTTTTTTGTAACTGAAGGTTCTCAGAAGAAACACAGCCACCTGCTTTATGAATGGTATTTCTAAAGCCACCTGTACACGTAGGTTGGGAAAACCCATAAGACAATGACTACAGCCAAATGGGCAAGAAAAGTCCTGCTGAATTATCCATATTTCTGTGTCTAGTAGGCAGAGATGGTCAAAGAAGAAAGCAAGATCAGAAACATTTGACCTCACACCTTTGAAAACAAATAGAAACTACAAATAAAATTGGGTGACAGTCTGGGGAGGGATAGGCTGAGGCCTGGCTCCTGGTGTAATTCTGCTTTCTATGAGATGTCATAGTGTCAGGGTCAGCCAGTTGCTTAGGTGAGATAGAAAATTAAACTATCATGAGTACATGAGAAATGTGATTTGACACCTGAGGGGCCAACAGGCAGGTTTTTAGGAAGCACTGCAAGGTGCAAAGGATCACACCCTTCTCAACACTGCACAGGGTCCCACCCTGGAGAATGGTCAGCAAGGCAAAGGTGCATGCTCCTGGTGCCATGCTGCTGCCCTTCCAGCTCAAAGTCAGAGCAGGCTTCCATGTCATTTCCTCTGTGGGGATTTGCCACTTTCAGAGCCCAGGGACCTCAGTTATTGGGAGCTACTGGCCTCTGCTCCTTTGTCTGGTCTCCATCACCTGTGGTGCTACCTCAAATGTGAGTATGGGTGCCACTTAGACCAGCACATGGTGAGCTCTGTGGTTTCCACTTCTTTCCTTCTTTTTTTGCAACTGTTGTCATTGGGATTACTTCTTAGCTCTTTTACCAAGAGGGAGGGGTGCTGAGTGGTATAAATGGCACTAAAGTAATAGGTCAGCATGGGCTGCCCTCTGAATCAACAGAGATCCTAGAAGTGGCCTTGTATACTCAGGGCCTTCCCCATCCTGTAATTGTTGGTGGTGATAGGACAGGAAGGTGGGGAATGGGACTTGGGACTTGGTAGATGGTTTGAGGAGGAACATTGGTGGTAATACCTGGAAGGTATGGCTCTTCTTTCTTTCTCTCCCAAATCTTCCAGAATGTGCCCTGCCCTGAAAACGCACCCCACCCCCACTTGTATCCAGAGCTTAAAGAGATGTTTCTTTGTCTTTCTGGAGAATAAATAGCTTTCTCCACCCCTCAAATTTAGAAGTTTATATTAATTTAGCCTTCTCACCTGGCCTTAGAATCAGTACCAGGGAGGTGCTGGTGAAAGTATGTACTCCTCAAAGAAGAGATACATACATGTCTTTCAATAGCTGCTGCCTGTGACAAGACCAATCTGGAGGCCTGCCTTTCATTCCTCACACACCACAAGATTCCCTTTGAAAGTTCTAGTATGATAAAGTGGACTTCAGATTTTTGGCCCTGCTTGCATTGTGCTAGGAAGCAGCCTGTCAAATTTTTATCTAGCAAAATGAGAAAAAAGAATATGGTGCATAATTTCAAGCAAACTGGATATTAAAAATAAAATTAATTTACCTATTTGTTAACAAAGAAGCTTAAGCTATGTAGTGGGGAAAAGGCTACCTGTAGGCTCTATTTTTACATGTTTGTCATCTGTCTCTCTAGGCCCTTTATGCCAGAGCTTGCTGGCTGGGGCTGTGTGACAGAAGTTGGTGTTGGTGGCACAAACATGTCCAGACTTGTAGTCTAGAGAGGGACAGTGAGAAAAGCCTAGAGGCACACTGATTTATGAAATGCCTTTGCACCTGACTGGCAAGGCTGGTTACACGTGGACATCACCAGTGGGTGCAGGCCATTGTGTTAGTAAAGCTTATCTTACTGCACCTGGCAGATGCCAGCCCGCCTTCAGCCAGGTGGCAAGCTGGACCATGTCTCCACCCTAATCTACTGAATATTCATCCCCAAAATGAACTCCAGCTGATATCAACTAAATACCCTGGCGCCTCTGAGAATACACAGGAAGAATAGCCAGGAAGGCTACATGACTAGAGGTCTACCCCTGGGGCAGGTACCCTCAGGACAGCATACCATTGGACTACAGCCCTGCATAGCACATTGTCCTGCTCTTGGTTCTGCTGTGATCTGACGGGGATTAGCTCAGCACCCATAAAACTATTTGGTGACTGGGTGGTTTCTCTTTGCTCCAACATGAGCTGTATCTTTCTACTTCACTTAGCCTCTTTGGAATGGATCTTTGACAAAAGTGTTTATCATTATTATTTCTTTTAGGGTCAACTACTAATTAATCTTACCTTTCATAATGCTTGCAGCACAGTTTTGAATAAGCAAAGATGATATATTTTATAATAGGGGTAAGGGAAGGATTTTCAAAACAATAGTCCCAGAAAATAAGCAGATATTTCCAAACAAAGTCTCTATTAAAACAAAAGAAAATGGAGTCTGAGCTTGTGGCAGGACTGACTATGGATAAAAAGTATTTTTTTTTAAATTTTATTGTTGTTGTATTACATCCATCCCATTTTTGCTCACCTCTGTCCCCCTCCCCACCCACCCATTCCCCACAAAGTCAATCCCACCTGTTGTCCATGTCCATGGTTCCTTTATACTAGGTTCTTGTCTAAGCTGCTCCCCTTCCTTACCTTTACCTCGCCCCTCTCCCCAACCCCGTTCCCCCTGACCACTGAATGCCTATTCCTTGTATTCATATACTTGGTTCTGTTTTGCTTGTTGTTAGTTTTGCTCCTTATTGTCCCATAATGGGTGAGATCATATGATATTTGTCCTTCACAGACTAGCTTATTTCACTAAGCATAATATTCTCCAGTTCCATCCATGTTGTTGCAAAGGGTACAAGTTCCTTCTTTCTTTCTGCTATATAGAATTCCATTGTGTAAATGTACCAAGGTTTTTTGATCCAATCATCCACTGATGGGCACTTAGGCTGTTTCCAGCACTTGGCTCTTGTAAATGGTGTCGCTATGAACATAGGTGTGCATAGGTTCTTATGAATTGGTGTTTCAGGATTCTTTGGGTATAGTCCAAGTAGTGGAATTGCTGGATCAAAAGGCAGTTCCATTTTTAGTTTTTTAAGGAAACCCCATAGTGTTTTCCACAGAGGCTGCACCAGCCTACACTCCCACCAACAGTGGGAGTTGCCCCGCATCCTCGCCAACACTTGTTATTAGTTGATTTGCTGATGATTGCCATTCTGACAGGTGTGAGATGGTATCTTACGGCAGTTCTAATTTGCATCTCTCTGATGACTAGTGATGTTGAGCATTCTTTCATATGCCTCTAGGTCCTTTGTATATCTTCCTCAGTGAGTTGTCTGTTTAGTTCCTTTGCCCATTTTTTAATTGGGCTGTCTGTCTCCCTGGTGTTGAGTCGCATTAGTTCTTTATATATTTTGGAGATCAGACCCTTGTCTGAGGTATCATTGGCAATTATGTTTTCCCATACAGTTGGTTCCCTTTGAATTTTGCTGATATTTTCTTGAGCTGAACAGAAACTTTTCAATTTCATATAGTCCCATTTGT
>PVIW01006891.1:35492-80464 GCA_004026585.1 Noctilio leporinus | reverse complement strand
TGTTGTTAGTTTTGCTCATTATTGTCCCGTAATGGGTGAGAACATATGATACCTGTCCTTCACTGACTGGCTTATTTCACTAAGCATAATATTCTCCAGTTCCATCCATGTTGTTGCAAAGGGTACAAGTTCCTTCTTTCTTTCTGCCATATAGAATTCCATTGTGTAAATGTACCAAAGTTTTTTGATCCAATCATCCGCTGATGGGCACTTAGGCTGTTTCCAGCACTTGGCTATTGTAAATAGTGCCGCTATGAACAAAGGTGTGCATAGGTTCTTATGAATTGGTGTTTCAGGATTCTTTGGGTATAGTCCAAGTAGTGGAATGGCTGGATCAAAAGGCAGTTCCATTTTTAGTTTTTTAAGAAGAGTGTTATTTTTGTAACATTCATAAACACAGCAGTTAGTGACAGATATAGTGCGTGTCTATGTTTTAAGAAGGTCATGCTTTCTATTCAGATGTTCCTGTTTCAGACATTATTGACGTTAGCTGCTGTATTCTTGTTTAGCTATTCCCAGTTCTAACTATAAAAATACTTGTATTAACCCTGGCTGGTAGCACAGTGGATAAGGCACGAGTCTGCGAACCCAAAGGTTTCTGGTTCGATTCCCAGCCAGGGCACATAACCAGGTTGCAGGCCAGGTCTCCAGCCAGGTCCGTAGCTGGAGGCAGGTGAAAGGCAATCACACATTGATGTTTCTCTCCTTCTCTACCTCTTTTCCTTCTTCTCTCTCTGGAAATAATAAAATCTTTCTAAAAAATACTTGTATTAAATTAATTTAATAATTCCCTCTGTTAGGACAGGGGTAGGAAGCTCTGGCTCTTGCCCCTGTCTGGCTCAATATTGCTCCTGTCACTCTAGCTCTGGTGACCCTAGCCCAGCCTGGGTGGGTCCTCTCTGCCCTGTTTGCAGCAGGCAGTGCTAAGGTACGTCCTACAGACCTGCGCCCGGCAATGAATGGGATAACTCAAGACAACAAAGTGCCTCAAATCCTGTAGCCAGATGATGATCTGAGTTTGACCAGAGAAGGGTTCAAAATGGGCAGAACCTTCTATTTCCTTTTCTGACCCTTTGTCCATCTCCTTGGTGTTGTTCCTTATTGTCACCATAGCCCTCCGCTGCATTTGATTTTCTCCTTAATCCTCTATGTCAGCTGCTCTTCTCCTGCATTTTATGTGTCTTTTTCTGCTGTTTCTACTTCCAATTGCTTTTTTTTTTTTTTTAAACGTCCCCAACATAGTCCTCTGTGTCTTGGCCGGCTACAATTTGGAATTGAGTGATACATTTTTAGTAGGTATTTCTTTAATTTTGTTTTCACCCTGCTTGATTTAAACCATGGTTTTGCTGCTTCTGCATGTTTCCCTTGCAGCCCATACACCTGTCTTCAAACTAAAGTAAGTGGACTGAAGGAGACCCAGTGTTCCCAACTACATTCTAGGAGACAGTGGGCACCCTTGGGGACGGCTTGTCCTTGGGAGAAGACAGACCCATGAGTTATTCTGCCTCCCGAAGGGCCAGCCGTCTTTCAGCTCTCGCTCTATGCCTTTGACGGAAAGGAAAAGTGACAACTTCATAGGCCATGTGTCTGTGACAAGGCCCTGTGCGCAGGGAGGAGAGTGGACTTAAAACCAGGGCTACTTTCATCTCCACTCCACCGACTGAAGCAAGATGATGTCGATGGGAATTTGGTGGAAATTTCTAGGGAAAAATGTTATCAAATCAAATCTCTTAAAGGTCATGGACAATAAACTTTCACCAGCCAATCATCTGGCACAACTCTACAGAACCATTTCACATTGAATTCTCAGATTTCTCTCACATGATACCTCGTTTCCTTTCCCTAAACTAATCATATTATGTGAATGGTGAAAATAAAATGTGATAAAACTTAAGAGCAACTCACATTGGCTTGAACTTTGTACAGAGCTTTCATATTAGCATTTCACTTGCCCCTCTCAGCACAACCTCATTGCAGAGAAAAGGAGTCTAAGTGGGTGGGCCTGTCCAGCCATGTAATATGAAAAATGGAGCTATTTCTTGAAGAAGATACAAGACATAAGAAACTTTGTACCCGGGATAATGATGCCTCGGTCCCCTTCAAAGTAGGCATGTAGGGACCTCACACAGTTCTCCCAATTGCCATCAGCTGCCCCATTGTATTTTCTCGAATTTCACTGGTGGCCTGAAATCTCCCCTTTCAAAGGTTATTTTGGTTTTTGAAAAAGCCAGAAGTTGCAGGGCACCAAATCTGGGCTTTAGGGGGGCTTAGTTAGCTGGGTGACTTTAAGTTTCACCAAAAAACTCTGCACCGGATGCAATGAATGGGTGGGCGCATTGTTCTGATGAAGCTGCCAATCACTGTTTGCCCGTAGCTGCAGCCTTCTGAACATCTGAGTAGTTTCCAAGGAGGAATATTCAAACTTAATGCAAAGTTTGATGCAGATTCATTGCTCTACTTGTTCAGCCATTTTGAAAGGCCACACAGCATATATGATCACTCAACAGTGTCTACCGCTCCCACTGACTAGTACAGTGAAGTTGCCCTTGTTCACCTGTATGTGTTCCAGTCCACCCTCTTTGGATGCCGGGTTACATCAGTGTTGCACAAACCATTCTTGTGTCTGGACTTCTTCCGGACCGACCTCATCGTATATATGAACAGAACAAGAACAGCAGAAGCAAACAAACGAAACCCAAGTCTTGGCAAACTTAAGAAATTTATTCCCAGATTTGCCCTTCAGCCTCTTTCAGCAACACTTACACTGGTAGTCTTTTCCATTGTGTCAAAGTCAATGTTTAAGATGACCCTTCCTCTCTCTTTCTCACAAAGGTACGGCCGAATAGTCATTTATTTAATATCCTGTTTTGGTGTTGGCGTCACTGGTGTGGTGGTGGCATTTGCCCCAAATTTCTCTGTGTTTGTGGTCTTCCGCTTCTTACAAGGCGTGTTTGGAAAGGGGACATGGATGACTTGCTACGTGATTGGTAAGACACTGCTCTACCTCCTTGTCTATTTGAGAACCGGGGTTAGGTGGGTGTGATGTGCCAGCCAGTCAGCCTTCCCTGTGCAAGGATGGGGAAGCTTCACACTGCCACAACAATTACTTCTGCAAATAGGGGAGTACAGGGGCAAGATTCTGACTCTTTAGAAATTGAAATGCCACCTTACCTTGGGGACAAATATGGAATATCACAAAATACTGGGTCGGCCACTTTCTAGCACTACCATACTATGATCCAATGATATGTTTTGCTTTTCTTTATTATAGATTCATTTTTATTAAAATTTCAATAGTTCCCTGGAACATTTTTTAAAACTCTCTGTGATACAGCTTAAGATGACATTCCTGTGTTCTATTCCTTCTGTATAAGCAGAGAACTTTTCACCACACTGGAAATAGGAGCCGAAAGGGAGAAGTTCATTTGTGGACCATTGCTATCTTCCATAACTAGAAAGTTTGACCTTCTGGGTATGAAAGGAAGAAAACCTGCCCTCTGCTCTCTGCTCATATTACTGGGAAAGTCCTGGCTGCTCCCTTTGGCTCCATCTCCAGTGGCGTTGAGACAGGTCACCTACTCTAAAAATCACAGTGGATTTGTGACCAGGGGAATTTGAACCCTCTTTGATGATCACCTCAGGTCTTTGGGGTTCTGTTCCCTTCTATTAGGCTAGACAGTTCCTCCCCACCGAGTGCCCACTCTGGAGACCCTTTCACAGTCTTCTTATGGACAAGAAAGGAGAGAGAGTAGTAGAAGGATTGACTGTCTCTGGCTACAGGAATAACATTGAAATATGACACATTTTTAAGGAGACCCAAATCTAGTGAATATTAAAAGTTGTGATCTTAGGGCAGAAAAAAAAAACATTCCCCAGGAACATCAGAATAGAATAGGCATCAGATAGAAACTGCTCAGTAAGAGGGGAGGAAGAAGGGGGACATGTCCCCCATGTGATTTTTAAAGTTACATCACATACATGGAATGTCCAACACTGTGGAGGGAATTATCATTTGATAGAAACTATCTTGTGATAGGGTAAAATGATTTACAGAGTCTAAAATTCCTATTTAATCTTCTAAAGAGACTATACCGTGTATCTTTAGAGATCAGTGATAAAATCTAACAAGTGTATTATATTTATGTGTTCACAATTACAATTACTTTTCAAAATAGTCATCGTTGAAGCTTTCTGAGAACTAACATGTACATGCTTTGTATACCCAGAAGAATGCCGGGCTGGGCATGTAAGAGGGACATGAATGTGTGTGGGTAACTGGCAGAGAGCTTCACGCACGTTGCTAAGGACCTGGGAGGCACGTCGTGGGGAGACTGGGATCTCGGGGAGTTCTGTAGTATTGCAGCACCGCGGATGGGTGCAATGCCTTTGCTTGTTAACGTGGGAGCTGACCTTGAGGCTCCCTGCCTCCTGTTTGTTTTCCTTCAGTAACAGAAATCGTTGGTTCAAAGCAAAGGAGGATTGTGGGAATCGTGATTCAGATGTTCTTCACCCTTGGGATCATCATCCTCCCTGGAATCGCCTACTTTATCCCCAGTTGGCAGGGGCTCCAGCTGGCCATAACGCTGCCCAGCTTTCTCTTCCTCCTTTATTACTGGTAATGCAGTTTTCATCGTTATTGAATTTATTCTTTTTCCGCAGAAGTGTAGAATCTAGGCTTCTAAACCACCATGAATATGACAATAATTAAGGAGCTTTTCTAACGTCTCCAGAATGGCTGTGGGCTTTGAGAATTTCTAGAGAATTTGAAAAATTTAGAGGTTATTTGTTGATTATTTGACTAATAGTCATTATTAACATAAATTAATAAAATAACAAAACACAAAATTCTAAGGGTATTAATTATATTTTATTTTGTAATATCTTCATGAATATGACAAGACAAAAAATCATACCTGCCAGCATTTCAGCACAAAGTAAATGCAATGAAATTGATTTCCTTCTCTGTGTGTTCTATTAAGCAAATTGCTATTGTTCAGAAATCCTCATATTGTTAAGAATATGAGGAAAGTGATCAGAAAGCTATAGGTACATGCATTTGACTTTTAATAGAGTGAACATATTTTAATCCTTCCTCTAATTTAATTTTTTATTGTTTATTTTCCTTGTCAACACTGTTACAGATGCCCTGCTTTCTCCTCCCCTTTGCCCACCTCTCCCCATCCCCTCCCCACCTCCCCCAGCCATCGCCACACTGAGTCTGTGGGTCACAAGTCTAGTTCTTTGCCTAATCCCGTCACCTTCTTTCATCCAGTCTCCCCCTCTCCCTCTTCCCCTCTGAAAGCTGTCAGTCCATGTATATGGTCAAATCAGTTTACGTAACTTAGGTTCCTAACTTTTTCCTGTATGCTCACTAAATCCCAGTTCTTCCAACACCTGTGAGTGGAGACCCTGCTAGGACAGCCTGGTTTTGTAAGAACCATGCAATGTTTAATTATTTTTATTATAAGCAATGATCCAATGATCAGGTGAGTGTTTCTTTCCCTTCCATAATCATCTTGCACAGATAATCTGTGTTTTTGAGAGCATATCCCAAATTCAGGGATTCTCCTAACTTTTTATCTAAGTGCAAGATCCATGTTGACAGCCAAACTCGAGTCATAAAAGTTTAGGTTTTGAAATTCCTACTCAGCACTCAGAAATGCCTTCTTCCTGCCAGGGTGGTGCCCGAGTCCCCCCGCTGGCTGATCACACGGCGGAAGGGGGATAAAGCCCTAAAAATCCTGAGAAGCATCGCCAAATGCAACGGGAAGTATCTCTCGCCCAATTACTCGGAGGTAATTTTATTAATCACTAGTAACGTTGTGACAGTGCATGATTTTGTCACTTATGTACTATTATCGAACACCTGACTAACTTATTTTTAGTTTACGAAGTTGAGGCTCATTGGTTATTTAGTCCATAGTTTCAATAGTGGCACCAAGTTACCTGAATTATTATACTTGACTTACTGTAGGCCGTGTTGTATTTAATTGTTCATTCACCATAACTGAACCAACTATAAACCTTTTCTTGACATTCAGTTGAGTCTAAAGATTTGTCTTTGCAGTCAGCCTTGGAGGTGTTGTGCATTTGAACCAGAGCTTGAACTAGAATGTAATGTCTCAGCCTCCGGACTTACCGGGCATAGGCTGGCTCTCCTGCCTGCCCCTCCTTGCTCTCTCCCTCCCTTTCTGTCTCCCTTCTTTCCTTCCCCCTGGGAAAGGCTTTTGGGTGCCTCAGTATCACTGCTGTAAGAGAAACTGGGGGGTTAAAAGCTCATTATGTGTCCTTCGGAGGTTTGATCAGGCAGTTGAAGACACACACATATATTTGGAGCAAGCCCTGAATAATGAGAGAATAGCGTATGAAAAGAGATGGCCATGCGTGGCTGCAAAGAGTTATGACACGAAAACACGAAAGAGTTACTACAAAAGTATTAGAGAAGACTTTTGGGAGGATATGAATCTTTGATATGTGCCATTGATAATACTAGGTTGCTAACATTGTTTTCTTCATCATACTCAGTTTGTTTTTATAGAAACATTCTGATGAAAATCAAGGTGTTTTGGTTTTAGTGGCACCCCTAGCCCCCCTAGAATGTGACGACATATGTTTGAACTTTGCTGTCTTCTTTCAGTCTTACATTCAGCTGTGAGCAGTGGGTTCTCTTGTCCCTGTTGGAAGTAGGTTAGTGATGGACCTTGAGGTTTGTGGATTGTAAAGTATATCGTAAAGGTAAAACATCCGTTTTAACCGCTGAGACTAGCTGGTCTCTCTTCTCTGAGCACCATGAGCTGTGTGTTCCTTTTGGGGGAACATACTCGCTGCCTTCTCAGGCTCTCTCACCCCTTTGGCTGTCGGTCAGCACAGCACCATCCAGTGTGTGATCAGCTGTACTTAATGTCTGAGTCATATGAGTATTTTCGCTAGTCATTCAAGAGTGTCGTGAGGACATTGCACGTGTCATCCTGGAGCTAAGTCAAATGTTTTCAGAACGTGGAAAAAGTAGTTGTGTGCTGCTAACTTACGAGGTAAAGTGCACGTTGACGGGGCGTGTCCCGTGTTATCCTGAGTTACTACAAGTCAGAGGATGGTCCCCAGAGCAGCTGTTAGGCGTGTCCCATGAGTGTCTAGGTCAAGGCCACTCCCAGGGACCCAGTGACCCAGTTCTGGTTCACGAGCAGCACGGAGGCTCCGCCGCAGGGAAGGAGGTGGTGGGGCTCGTCAAAGGTCACGAGCTTCCAATCCAGCGACTTCCAACTCCTGTCCGCTCTAGGCCGACAGGCCTCCCTGCCAGCCTCCCTCAGGGGTTTCCTCTGGCCTTCTCCCGACTGCTGTCAGCATTTCGTGGCCCAAGCTGAGTTGGGTGTTTTTCAGTGTCTGTTTTGGTTATTCCAGTGCGTTTTCACTTTGTTCTTTTTAAAACTTTCATGATGGAAGATTTCAAACATATTCCAAACGGGAAAAAGATTTGATGACTCTTTTGCACATCACCCAGAGCCAGCAATTCCCAACCCGGACCCGGTCTCCCCTTCCTGTACTCCACCTACTGCCTTCACGCGCCAACGAAGCGTGTTCCCCGGACTGCGAGCATCCCACCCGCGCCGCTTCCGATGGGGCCGACAGAGGGAAGCTCACGGAGGGCTGCTTAACCTGGGACCACGCGCGCCGCTCCAGGTGCTCCACCAATGGCAGAGAACATGCAGTCGCACCCGAGTGATCACACGTTTGATCCGACCGTGCAGACTGACTGCCGATGTCAGCAGGGCAAGTAGGGATAAAGGATAAGATATAGAAAGGATCTCACTGTCACCGTTTTTTAAATGACCTTCATTTCTTCACGTGAAGCATCAAGTCAGTGTTTCCAATTCCCTGATTTTCTTATAATGTTTACTGCTTATTTGTTTCAATTAGGATCTTAATGACTTTTCTCTCTTGTGATTGGTTGATAAGCCTCTTTGGTCGCTAATCTATAGGTTCCTGCTCTTTTATTTTCTTGCAATGTTGGGGGTGAAGAATACACTTTGGGGGTTTTATTGCTGTAGAGTTTTCTGCTGTCTGCATTTTGTTGCTTAGGTACCTGAAGATCCTTTCCTGTGTCTCTTATATCCCCTGAAAATGGTTGTTAGATCTAGTGCCTTAGTCAGGTTCGGGTTTGGTATTTTTGGCAAGACCACGGCATAACTGACTCAGTGCACTTCCATTCAGAGACACTGAGTGTCTGCCTGACCCTTCTTGTGATGTTAGCTGCCTCTGATAGGCTTTGCCTGGATTTACTGACTTATCAGAGGTTGAAAAATAACAACATCTCATTTTAACACGATTTCTTCATTTCTTACTGGAATACTTACACACCGACTAACCTCCCCCATCAGCTGCTTGGTGACTTTGACAGAGTTCCCATAGGAAAAGCAGGGTGCAAGCATACCGTTCTCTTTTCAAAATGATCAATGTGTTGTGTATTGTGGGTTTGGGGAGTCATAAGGAGTCTTAAATTAATGCTCAAATTTAGCATACAGTATCCGAGTTCTGCCCTGAAAGGAGCGAGCCATATATAATAAAGAAATGACAATGACATTAGCTTGACACTTTCGGGACAGATTGAGTATGTTTCAATCCGCTGCCGTTATTATTATCCTTATTGATGCCCCGGCTGCCTGTCTTTGGACAGCCGAGGCTCCGCTTTGGTGGTTCCTGCGACCCTCTGCCAGGCCCCTGGCATTTTCTGAACACGTCCTTGCACACGAGCGCGGTGAGGTTTTCCACGCTCATCTTGTCAGTTTCAGCCTCACACTTGGAACCACCTGTGTCCAAAGGGTGCGTTGGGGTTTTTTTCAACAAATGTCTTCAAACAAAACCTACGCATCTCCAACCCTTGTTCATTGCCCCACGTAAGCCAGAAAGCAAAGCACTGTCCTCACAAAGAGGAGGAATTACCATTTCCATTTAGAACAGCTTGCTAAGAGCTGAATTCAGTCCCATTATAGGCCAACCTGTAGTTTCCTGTCTCAGAGACCCTGATGTGCTGAGAGAGCATGATAATGGGCAGAATTCCGCTTTCTGAAACTCAGAAATCAGGCCAGTAGCGCAGGCATTTTACACGAATGCCAACACCAAAGTCAAAGCAGGGTTCTAGGGATAGTCCTTTGTGTCATGATATTAATTACTTTCATTTTGGTAACTCAGATAACCTCTACCTGTGTCAACGTTAGGCTCACCTTGAAACCTTATCCTTACACAGTCACTTCAAATCTTCACAGAGTCCTTTTGTTGCCTTGGCTGGGGTCGCGCTCTCTGGGTATGACCTCGGGGACCCTCAGGCCCGAGGCAGGTGACTCAGTGCCCTCACTTTCCACAGGTTGTCGTGTTCACAAATCCTCACTTTTGGAAGAAGTTATTACTGTATAAATTACCTTGTCCTTCAAGACCTCTCTGATTTCTACCTTATGCTAAGGGTGCACATCGTGGGTTGCAGGGCATCTAGAATGAATTAGGATCTGCTGAGACATGAAGCAGTCCTGGAAGGCTGGGAGCTCCATGTTCCTCCTTCCCCAGCCTGTTCCATCGCTGGCACCAGAGGTCCTGGTCTATTTTAGGGGCACCGAAGGGTCTAACTTCCAGTGACCTAAGGACGCTCCTTACTACAGAAGATACCCTAAATTCACTGCAAACTGGGGTTACCAATCCCTTGGGCTTAAGTAAGGAGAAAGAAGATATGGGAAGTGTCCAGAAATAACCCAAGTAAAGTTGATGAATCACTTTAGTAATTAATGATTATTCATTAGTAAGCACTACCTAATCACAAGTAGTAATTAGCACAAGTTCCTGTGCGCACATCAGGAAGACAGTTGCAAACTGGGAGCGCCTAAAACATGAAATGAAGCTCTGGGCTGTATTGTTAGAAAGTGGCTTATATTATGAGGAGGTGACTTCAGTAACGACCCCCCCTTATCAGTGGCTGTACGTTCTTCACACTGATTGGTTATAATCCTGAATGTTCTAAAACGATAGGGAATTGGCCAGTAGGGATGGCATATCAGCCTTAAGAAACAGCTCAAGTTGTGCTTACAACTTCCAGAGGCATAAGCAAGAAATGACTCAGGTCAAGTTAGTCTTACAAAAGAAGTTAAATAAAGCTTTTTTTTAATATGATTAAATTGCTTTTGTCTGCTCAGGGGATTTTCAGGGCTGATTTTCTTCTTCTTTTTTTTTTTTCAGCTTTAACAGAAAAAAATAGGGTCAGTGGATTTGATCCAACCTGCAACCAGATATATCATTCGGAGGGTCAGTTGTCCTGTAAATCATGTCAGTTGCATTTCACGTGGATGCTACTTGTCTTGTGGGTGAATAACCTCTGGCTCCCTGTCTCACTGATCCTTAGGCTTTCACTGGCCAGTGTTCCTGGCTGGCCTGAGACTGTTGAAGAGACAGCAGGCGAGGAGAGATGCAGGTGATCAGAACACCAAGCTCTCTGCGTATACTAGTGGTGTGCCTATGATTCACCACCAAGAAAAGGCCTAAGTCAAAACCACTGCAGGCAAGGCCAGTGGGTTGAGCTCATTGGAAGTTATGTAGAAAAACTGGAAAGGGTCAAAGGATGGGTGGCATGTGAAACACTAGGTAGCTGCCCTACGCAGAAGGAGGATTCGCTTAGATACCTAAACCTGGTTCAATTGTCAGAGGGGACTTTAGTGACCCAACACATTTGTGGTTACCTGGATGAATGTGGATGAATGTGATAGAATAGGTTATTGTTTGAAATATTTACACCCCCCTCACTTCCATTGGTGGAATTGCTTCCTGGCTCCTCTGACGTTGGGCATGACAATGCAACATGCTTTGTTCTTGTGGATGGCACGTATGCCTTGCCATTTGACCTTGGGCTTGGTCATGTCAGTTGCTTTGGCCAGTGCTACATCATCAGGCATGACACAGTCGTCTTGAAAGGTACTGGTGTGTTTGGTTTGACCTCTGCACTTCAGCCATGGTCATGAGAAGATTCTCAGGCTGTCTTACTGGCCCAAGAGAAGACAGGGGCATTTGGAGCGGAGCTGCTCTAGCAGAGTTCCCCAAACCCAGATCAGTGCTCTCCCAGCCAACCCCCAAATGTGTGAGCTCAGTGGATGCTTGGTATTTTATGCCACCAAGGCTGATGATTGCTGCGCAGCATTATGTATCAGCAGGCAATCAATACATTTGACTACACAGCCATTGTCACTTACCTGAATTATACAACTGTGGTATAATGCTAACTGTGGGAGTAACTGTAGCAACAGCTTCATTTTCATTTTTTAAAAGGATTTTAAGGGTCCTCATTCTCAAGATCCCTTCCTCTCCCCTACGTTCCTCCATCTCTTGTCTTTGTATGGAATATGCTCATGGAAAATTGTAGCTTACAACTTCCACTGACAAAGAGCCTCTAACACTACAGAACTGAATATGTCCATTTTTCTTAGTGATAATTGTTATACTCCATTGGCCTAAAAGGTAAAGCTTGATTATAAGTTCCTTATTTTCATGATAACCCTATATAGTTCATTGTTCATGGCTAATTTACAGATTATTAAAATGTAAGTACAGATACTGCTTAACTTAGAGTAGGGTTACATCTCCATAAACCCAACGTAAGTTGAAAATATAAGTCCAAAAACATTTAATGCACCTACTGAACATCACAGCTTGGCTTAGCCTGCCTTAAATAAGCTCAGAACCTTAACATTGGCCTACAGTTTGCCAAAATCATTTAACACAAAACTTATTTTAAAATAAAGTGTTGACAATCTCATAATTTTTCATGTGTATCACACTCACACCATCATAAAGTGAAACATCATTAAACAGTCATAAATAGAGGAACATTTGTTCCCAATGTTACATTGATACTCCTTCATGTATAAACATGTCCATGAGCAGTTCCCATGGCAACATGTGTAGGTGACATCAAGCACTGATGTGTGAGCTTTCTGATCCCAAAGGGATCGTCACCAACATAAATGATCCCACTCTTTGATATGTTTCCAAACTGGAAAAGATTAATAGCTCACTAGAAAATGCCAGGCTAAGTGTGAGATGACCTGAGTCACCAGAGAGATTTCCAACTCTGAATGGTGGCCAGCTGGCCTATATTTTAGAGCATTGTCACACAAACACCAATACTGCTGCATGGGGGACTTTCCAGCTTTGGGAATGTCTGTTTAGGGCATTTCCTTTCAAAGGGGAATTTTAATAAGCCAAAATTTTGTTCCTCTAAAAGAGGAAGCACATCCTGACCCTGACTGTCATGAAGCCTGTGAGGACCATGTGGTATTCTAGTCCCGTAATTTGCCACGCAGTCTCTGTGGACTGTTCTGCGTAATTATTATCTCAGACTTGTGACTTGAGAACTGCCTACGTGGAATTTATTTCAAAAGATCCAAATAAAGTACTTTAGGCGCCCCAGGAGTGCCTAACGGGGCTCCAGTGCAGTGCCCAGCTCGCAAGAGGGAAAGGTGTTGTTGGTCTAGAACAGACGGGGTGGTGGAAGGAACCTCAGGCAGTGCCTTCATGTGCTCCACGTAGTGAGTGTTCGCTCTGCCAGCAAAGCCTTGAAATGTCACCACGTTCCCCATCACTTGGAATACTCTGGGCTGCATCAAAGCGTTGGAGCTCTTCATGTACCAAACCCAAGATGGCGCTGAGCATGAGTGTAGCAGCGCTCTACTCAAAGACACTTTTGGAAATAGCCTAAATTCTACAGATGGCCTATATTTAAATGGATTATTCTAATTAGGTCCCACATCTTTAATCATTTGGAAAATAAGATAATATTGTGAAAGAGGGGAAAGTTTTTTAAATTTAATTTTATTGTTGTTGTATTACACCCATCCCCTCTTTCCTCCCCTCTGTCCCCTTCCCTACCCACCCACTCCCCCCCAAAGTCAATCCCACTTGTTTCCCATGGTTCTTCCATGCTAATTCCTTGACTGAACTGCTCCCCTTCTTTGCCTCTTCCTCTTCCCTCCCCTCTCCCCTCTGTCCACTGAAGGTCTATTCACTGTATTCATATATCTGGTTCTGTTTTGCTTGTTTGTTTTGTTCATTATTGTCTTGTAATGGGTGAGATCATATGCTGCGGTAAAAAAGCCGTAACACAGTACAGATAGACTCTCAAATCCAGAGTGAGTTTCTTTCCCAAGCTGGGTGATTAATAAATTCTTTCCATGAAAGGAAATTGAGCCTGAAATCTCCAGGTCAGTGACTCACATTGAACCCATACAGATATTGAGAGGAGTGGGCTCCAGAGCCCCTGGTGGCTTTAACTGAACTAGAATCCCAAGCGACACGTCCCATAATGAGTGAAGCTGCAGCCGGACTGGGCCAGGCAGACCTGCCTGCCTTGCCCAAGCACAGCCCCTTGAGGGAGGAACCCTGGAGAGACGTGGTCTTTCCCCCCACCCCAGAAGCACCGCCCAGAAGCCCTCTTGAAATAGCTGGGCTAGACCGCTGTCAAAACCTTAGCTTTTCATTTAAACACAAGGCGAAGCTTGAAGAGCTTTCGCTAGGAAAGGAAGGTGCTCAGCATTACTGTTCTATAAACTGTGTGTTTGGTCCCATCAGTCAGTCCTGGTGGGTGAGACATGTTGCTAACAAGTAAGTGTATCTCTGTAGAACCCAGGACAACCAAGGGGCTCAGATGGTGACTGGCAGGGTGACCAGCTGTCCCCATTTGCCCAGAACTGGGGGGTATTCCTGGCATGTGGAGCTAAATCCAAAAGTCTCAGGCAAACAGACAAGCTGGTCACCCTGTGATTGGGTTCAGTCCTAACCTTCCTGGCTATGGGCAGGGGAAGACACCAAAGACGGTGGGGCTTCACCGGGCCCTCCCACAGGAACACAGCAGGACACTTGGCCTTGCTATAGGGAGGGACCTGGAATTTTCAGTGTCCGGTGCAAGTTGCCAGCCCAGGTGCTAGCAAGCCTCTTCCTTCTTCCTCAGTCCCTGCTGGCTTCCTTCCTTCCTTCCTTCCTTCCTTCCCCCTTCCCTCTCTCTCTCTCTCTCTCGTTTCTCTTCTTTATTCCTTTCTTTTTTTCTTTCTCTTTGTTTCTCTCTTTCTTCAGTTTTAGATCCTTTGCCCAAAGTTCCAACAGGAAGTGGTATCTTTTATTAAACCATTTTATTGACATGATTGGCCTATGAGACACCATCCATATTTAATCTGTACAACCTGCTCAATCCCCAGTTGCACCTGTGCAGCCCTCTCTCTGGCTCTGCACCCTGGCCTGTTGGAGGGGGCCTGGCCCCGAGCCTAGCTCCTGCCTGTCCTTTCTCCTGAGGGTAAGACCCCATTGCTCATATTTTAAGACACTCATCCATGTCGTAAAGCTGCACGCTGCACCCTCTGGATGGCACTACCTGCTCTTTCCTGATGGTGCCACCTGCTGCTGAGACACCATGCCCCAGAGGGGTCCCGGGCCATAGACGGCAGTGCCCATCCCAAGAAGGCCCAAGGGTGTCCCTTCTCCCTCACTGGCCTTTCCTCCTATGGGGACAGGTCCATCCTTGGCGGGCACAAAGCCAAAGCCCCCTCCACTCCCTCTTGGTCACTCTCCCTGCTGCTGACAGTGCCGCTGGCCCCACAGGCAAGACTGTGTCTTAGGACACAGGGCTCGAGTTCCCATTGCTACACAGTGACATTCAGGGTCATTTCATCCAGTCCCTTGTTAGTTACATAATTTGGGGGTTGGGACTCTTCTCTTTTTGCTTCTTAAAGGCTGACCCTTGCCCTTCAGAACGGAGGCTCTCCCCTCCCAGCCCCATAGCCCCTGGTTGGCAGAGAAGCATCTGCCCTTTTCTGTCCTGGCCAAGTCCTGGTGGCATTGCAAACAAAATCAGTTAAACTATAAAACAACAGGACTAAGCTCTACAAACTTAAAATTATTCTGTTAAAAGGGGTTGCTCTCCTTTTGCGGGAATTGTGAAAATACTTATTTCTTGCAGTTTCATTCTGGGTCTCTCGCTAATAGAATAGAGAAGTGAGTTTGCATTTTCTTCTTCTTCCTTGGACGTTCCCCAAGGGCACGGCCCTCTTCACGCTCCGTCTGTGCGTGAGAAAGATGTTCAGCTTTTCCAGCCTGTTGGTCCTGAGCCTTTCCTTCCATTCTTGTGCTTTTGGCAAAGCTGGTGTCTGCAATCCAAGTGACAGTGGGTGACCTGCTGGGTGTGAATGAGAAAATCCTCGTTCTTCATGGACGCCGTTCCACTGTGGGGGCGACCCGGTTCAGCTTCCAGCCCCTGCGTGTCCAGCTCTGTGGCCAGGACTCACGGGCGTTATTTTTGGCCCAGAGCTACTGTCACCATGACAGGTCTGCTAAGCCAAGCTTTCACCTACCAGGGAAAGTGCCTAGGAAGCAGGCGGAGCCGTTTCAGTTCTCCAGGTGGACACAGATGTGCCCCTTTGACACAGATAGAACAGGAGGAAATAGTGCTGAGTAGTAAGAAAGAAACCATGCTGAGATCCCTTTGTTTTGGTTCCTGGAGGTCCCATCCAGAAAGATGGGATAAAAGGCATCCGTGGCTAGATTTGCATGGGCTAAAGTCTCCTTTCCCTGGAAGAAATGAAAACAAAGATATGTCTAATGTATGGCTGGCTGAAGAACTTCCCTGGTAACACTTCCCTAGCAACGCTTCCTCCTGGGCACAGATACCAGCAGGTCCAGGCCCATGGAGTCCAGAAGTGGCTACATTACCTGGTTTGGAACACATAATAGGAACCTGCCCTATTGACTCTGGTGCTGTTGGAGGGAGGGAAGGAGCATGTAATGATGGAAAAGAGACCTGATGGAGGGAGGCCTCTCCCCTCCCAACAGTGATGTATGTCTCTTCAGGTGGCCGGAAAAAGCAGCCCTAAAGAGTGGAGAAGGCTTCTTTACCTTCCCAGAGGAGGCATTAGGGAATGTTGGGGACAATGGCCTGAACCAAGGACATGTCTTCTGCTACAGGAATTTTTATGTAAAGGCAGAATTTTTTACCTTCCCTGACGGTGGGCATGGAGGGTGACAGGCGGGGCAGTGGGCATGGAGGGTGACAGGCGGGGCACACTATTGCGCAGACTGCATCATTATTGCCAACATGCTCTTGACACCCAGCAGCTGTGACCTCAGCCCCAGAATTGACAAAAGAATCACTTGGCAGACTGTCCCAATGGTCTTCGGGGACCAGGGAGTTAACTGCAAAAGTGCATAAGCAATTGGCATCCAAACCTTGTCTATAGAACAAATTATTCTCTTGCATAGATATGTACCCTTTTTTTTTTTTTCAGATGAAGGTGGATTAATAATGATTAATGAATTGTAAGGGGCTATTGAGTTCATAGTAAATTTGCATCATCCTGTGGTCTCAGTGAACAGAAATTGAAAGCACAATTCCTATCACGTGGGCCATGAAACTCTGACATTAACTAGAAGCCGTCACACTCCACAAGGATGAGTCACTGATTTGCGAGCACAAATAAGCGTGAACTTGACCATCTGTTGAACACTTGTCATCTGAGCTCTGAGTTCCAGTTATCTTAGGTTCTCAGGAAAAAGCTCAGGATTCCAGAGTCCTGACGAACAGAATTCTTGACGACAACTTCTAAGATTCATTCATTTTACTTGATTCAGTGGAACATACTCAAATGCGTGCCAGTCTGCTCCTTCACTGACCTTAAGGACACGTTCTCCACTTCAAGGGGAAGTTGAGCAACTTGATGTGTAGTCCCCTTTCCGTCTCTCAAAGGTGATCCTTGTTTTCTCTCCATCCTTGCCTTTCAGAGCCAACATACCATGAATAGCTAGATCTTGAGGAAGGCTGAGGAAGGCTTGTTGAATGAATACTCAGCCCAACTGTTTTTACAGCACAGAGTGGCATCGAGTTTAGGCACTTACCCTCCTGTTTTGATCAGGACGCGTAGTCAGCCAGGCTTACGCCCTTCTCTTGGGGACCTGACTTAGACTAATTTGACTAAAGATGACAAAAGGCTCGCTCTGCAATTTGTAACACTTGACATGCTGTGTTACACAGGCTTCTCAAAAATTAGCAGGGGACAGACTTTCTGGGGTGAAATAGAGGATCTGTTCCGGGTTGTTCTCTTACGTCTCCTTCCTTGCCGCGGTTCAATAAACTGTTTGGTGCATTTTGTTTTCTAGAACTAACCAGCCTCATTGATGATTATTCATCATTACCGTGAAAGCATTTTTCACACTGAAACCTGAAAATTACTGAATATTTTCTTTGGTTACCAACATGTTTGGAAAATGATTTAGATGCAGTTGCTAGGAGGCTGTCCCAGAAACAAAACTATGTTGGTACGCAGAATTTAGCAGGAATTTATCATCATTTGCTCATTTTTCACTCAGCAAATGAGCACTGTGCTCAGAATACCTGCTTTTTAACCAATCTCCATCTAACAGTCACTTTCAAAAATGTCTCCCAACACGCTCTCCAATGCACCTTGTGATAGCTTTTTTCTCTTTCTCTGGTTTCAGTCTCTCCTAGTTACTAATAGTTCCTGACCTATCTGACTAGACTCACTTGCATCATGTACATAAATTTAATAGAACTGAATATAAATTTTCTCTCTCATTGAAAGTGGGAGAACATGTGTAGTATTTGGAGATCATTTCAGTAGGTTTTCGTTTTGATCGTGTTTGATTATAAATGGGAAGCTACTCTAACTGGATAGCAGTCAGTCCATCTGTTAATCATGGGAACTGATCGATACACAATTTCATACATGTTGTCTCAGAATCTTTGTGAGGTTTCCCACGGAGGGTGACGCCCCCAGGTGGGACCACTGGTCCCTGGGAGACATGCTAGCTTAGTGCCTAAGTAAGGCTCTCTGTCTACACCCACATGCATGTTTGATATTTTGCAACCTTTCCATTCTGACCAGCCTCCTGAGTGTTGTAGGGTTCACATCTTCGGCCCCTGGCCAGAGTCAGCACATCTCAGTGCACGTGACTTTGCTCTTTGGGTTCTTTCTCATGGGTTGCCGTCCATATCCTTGCCCACGTGTATTTGATTTTCTGGACTTGGATCAGCTTTGCCCCTTCCATTTATAGGATCTCCTTTTATATGATGACATATCCCTTTATTGGCTAGATGTTGGGAGCATCTTCTCCCCAATGTTTTAACTACCCATTAATTTTGCATATTTAAAAAATTGATTCCAAAATCCTTAAACCTTTAAGCTGATTTGCTAAGGTCAAATCTGTGGCTACTTTTGTCTATGTGTTTACAGGTTCTGTTTAAGAAATCTTCCGCACCAAAAGACCACCACAATATTCTCCTATTAGCCTTTGGCTTTAACTGTCACCTGCAGGACCTGTTTAGGTTACTGCCTATCCCCTTTCCCTTCGTGCGGAGCTGCACCCATGAATTCCTCTGAGTGGGACGTAGGGACCCACCTTTATCTGTCTCCATATGGAGCCAACTTTCCAAGTACCATCTAACAGGCAGACATTAGGTGTCAAGTTCCTGTTTCTAAATTAGTTACAACCTAAATCCTGTCGACTATTTTGAAGGACCCGAATAGTGAGTACCTGGAACCCGGGCTTCTGTGCTGTGGCCTGGATGGGCAGGCTGTCCATGCTGTCCGTGACAGTAGCATCCCGGGCACCTGCAGACAGCTGCAGAAATAAGTAAGGAGGCCCTCCGAGCTCAGATTCACCTACAACCGTCTTCACACTCTTGGCCCTAAAAGACGAATATATTTTTGTGAGTGAGCACCCCAAATACTTACCAACCTCCAAGGCACGCTTCCCCAAAGGCGTACTGATCACCTCTGAAGAGGACTTTATTCTCTCACTGTCCGTCTCTGAAATAAAGCAGAAGTCCTAGTTCAAGCCTGAACGTCGGCAGAAGGGATGGGGTATTCTCCTAAGATAATCAAGTGTTTCTTTAAAAAGCTGAGAATTCCTGTCTGAGAAAACGCCCGCCCTCCGTACCTCTCAAACGGAGGTGATGTGTTCGAGCAACCTTCATAAATGGATCACCATTTTTAGTCCCACCTACACC
The DNA here is from genome assembly GCA_004026585.1 of Noctilio leporinus. Lineage (NCBI taxonomy): Eukaryota > Metazoa > Chordata > Mammalia > Chiroptera > Noctilionidae > Noctilio > Noctilio leporinus. The sequence continues at coordinate 61,428 of PVIW01006891.1, read as the reverse complement.
TTCATTAGATCCTACTCAGGGGCTGGAATTTGGTTCGTTAACCCTTGCATTACCCGGGCCTGGCGTTGAGCTCCAAGCTTCAGCTGGAGGGCAGTTCTATCCCAGCTCTCTCTGCTCAGTCTTACTCCTCATGGTTCGTTTCCTCAGTAAACTGACCAGTACCTATTCGTTTAAGATGCAGTAGAAATAGTTCTCATATTTTTTAGGAGTTTTACTGGCGTGATCTTATCCAAAGGACTAAACGAATTCTAAGAAACAGACAAAATCATAAAAATGGCAATTTTCCCCAGTTCAAATCCATCTGAGTTCAGTTATTTCAAAAGAGAACCTTAGTGCTTCACATAGTAAGTTCCCACCAAGGAAAAGGTGTAGACTGGAGGGTTTTTAAATAAAGTTGAGAAAGCTACAGCCTTTTTCACTCAGGATATGCTAGGGTGTATATGCGTGTAACAGAAACTACCAAAATCTTGTGGCTTGAAACGACAAAGAGTTCACGCTTATGGTGCCACACGGGTTGGGGACAGGGCTCCACTTTGTATCAGAGTCTCCTCACTTAAATAATTGGCAAACGAGTACCATCACAGATCTCTTTAAAAAGATAAAAAGGATTGAGAACACAGGCTTCAGCATGTGAAACATCTTGGACGATAAGTGCTTTTCAATTCAAAGTAGGAGTGCACAGAAGTTTCACCTTTATGCCTGGTTAAAAAATACTACTACTTTGGTAAAAACATAAACGATTTAAAGTTTTATGGAAAAGTAAGCAAAGACTGCTTCCCTAGTCCGAGGTCCCATCCTGGGCGGACTACGAGCAGAAGGACGGCCATGCCCAGCAGAACAAAGCCCATGAGGGGCGTGGAAGCGGAGGGTCCCAGGGCCAGCGGGCCAGCAGGCTGGGGCCAGCTCGGGGCAGGGATTTGGACAGAACATGCTGAAGAGAGAGAGGTGTCTGTGGACTTAGCCAGTGGGGCTGTGCTGGGACTGATGGAGACCCCAGGATGAAGGCAAAGCGAAGAGGGGGCTTTCTTCCTGAGAAGACCGGCAGGAATGCAGGTGGCAGCTGGCCCCGGCCTGTGGGCTCCATCAGAGTACTGTTCTGGGCTCGCCCTCACCATGGCCTTGGGCACTTGTGTGCTGAGGCCTAACTGTCCTGACCTGTCCTGAAAGGGCTGCCCATCTCCCAGGTCCAGGCAGAAGGCCCCCTGCCAGGAACATAACTGGGCAAAGACACTGCTTACTGGGAGCCTGCAGGCACCTGAATGCCTACAGCTCACAGAACCCGGCTTGGGTGTGGGTGTGGGGGCAGCCCCTGCCAGTGGGGAAGAAGGCCACCCCCTGAGCTTATTGTGGTCTGTCACCCTCATGTCAAAGACTGTGTTTTTACTAAATTCCTTTGGAAGGTGCTCAGGAGGCTGCAAAGAAATGGTGATAAGAATTTCCCTGGATGGGAGTGAAATTCCCCGACTGTCTGAACACCGGTGGCCCTGTGAAACATTCCGTAAGACGAAATGGTGCACAGCAAAGAAGCAATCACCTTAGGACATGTCTTGCCAGCAGATGCACAAAATAAGCGGTGACAAAGCCCAGCCACTCACAGATGCACCTCCAGCTCTGGGCCGGAGGCTGAGTGCAGAGGGGGCTCCTGGGACAGGAGCCTCGCAGGGACCCCTCTGCACACAGCCTCTGTCCGGTCTCAGGCAACACAGACACCGAATGCTATCTTCTGTTTTCACCTCTTCCCCCCATAACAGTGAGAATCCTCTTCGATGTCTTTAGGTTAACGGAAACAGGCACTGATGGACGTCTCTTGTGAAATGGAAATGGCATAAAACAAATCTTTGAAAAGCAGGGCCTATTTGCATGCGGTTTCGATTTTGGTTTGTGATGGATCCGATTATTTGCTTTAATTCACTCAATCTAGCTTTTTCTCCCTCTTCAAAAAGCTCCTGTGTAACTAGTGACTGACACCCCCTCGGCTACTCCTAGAACTACAACTTCTGCATATCTGAAGGTGTCGCTGTGGTCGAGATACCGGGCGGTCTCTGATTTGACATTTAGAACTTTTCTGTTCCGCTGATGAGCGCTGACCTTGGCCGGTGCTATTGAGGAACTAACTCCAGGACATGTTTCATTCAGTCCATCCACATCAGACTTTTGTGTTTCCCCACCAAGTTTTGAGTCTTCAGGGTGGGAGTTGTAGAACTCAGAATGCATTTCCTCCTTCCTCCTTTCTTCTGTTTTAACGCCTCTCCCACACACCACCCCAAACCCTTTCAGATTTGTTTTTAAGAAACAAGTGTTTCAACACGTGACTCACAACCCTTAACCTTTGCTGACATTGCGATTGCACTTGGGCAGAGAGGCCCTCATGCTGTTCCGGGCAGTGTGCTCTGCTGGGCAGGGAGGCAGGAGAACCCATCCAGGGAGGATCCATCCTCATGAGGGAGCTGGCCCAGCCCACGGGCGGCTCGCCCACTCTGTCCGGTACAGTAGCCGCGTGGAGCCCTGGAGCCCTGGAATGTGGGCGTCAGAGGGGAGCTGGGCGGTGAGTGGCAACTGCTCGGCCACTTCGAAGCTCCCTCGTGACCTCAAGCACAGAAACCATCGTAGAAACAATTTCATATGGGTTACAGGTCAACATGACGGCATGGTGGATAGATTGGAATCAATGAAACATGTCAAAATTAAGTTAGCCTGTTTTTTAAGCTTTGTTTAAAAAGGTGGCTTCTAGAAACTATAAAGTAACACATGGGAGTGACTCACATTACGTTTTTATTGGTGACACTAGTCTAGGGGACGGGACTTACTTTTAACTAATAGGCCTCAGATACTAAATGATAATTTTGTTATGGTTATTTCTCATATAAGCTCTTATATGGTAAATATTTCATCTATGGTAACTGTTATGTCTTAAAGTATGAGGACGGGTGTGAAAATTCCCAAAGCACTATGGGTAATTGGGCACATTCTCTCTCTCATTTTTTTTTTAAAGATATTATTTATTATTTTTAGAGAGCAGGGAAGGGAGAGAGGCGGAGAGGGAGAAAGACATCATTGTATGGTTGCCTTTCACCTGCGTCCAGCTGCATACCTGGCTGGAGACCTGGCTTGCAACCTGGTTATGTGCCCTGGCTGGGAATCGAACCAGCGACCTTTGAGTTTGCAGACCAGCACCTTATCCGCTGAGCCACCAGCCAGGGCAGCAAATTCTCTTTTATGGATGACAGGCGGCACTATTGTCTGCTGGAAGCTGGCCAAAGCTCAATGGTGTCTGGTGCTTCCTCCTGGGCCTACCAGTCCTGGCATTTGTCTGACCAGTGGGTCATCCAAGAGGAGGTGGCCTTGGGGACATCAGTCCCTGTGTAGCTCTAGCCCTATCCCCATCCTCCAGCTCCCCATGCTTGTGTGGAAGATCCAGAGGAGTCTAGCTCTGAGGGAGCTGCTGGTCCTCCAAATCTGTGACCCCAAATCCCCAGTTAATATTTTATTTACACCGATTTCTTAGAGATTATACAATTTCTAGAGAACAGGGCCTATAGGGGACCTGTGCTGAGTGAGCCACCAGGTTAGACTGGAGTGCAGGTAAATTACCCACCTCATCAGTGTCCTTAGTGTGGAATGGATGAAAAATCCGCATATTGGGAATGGCCAGGTGTAGCTGCAAGGCTGGACATGCAGACCCCCGAACAGTCCCTCCAGCCCCACCCATGGCAGACCTCCCTGATCAGTTGCACTCTTCTCTCTTATAGAGGGGCTATCTGATTGAATCTCCAAAATTCTAATGAGGTGCCTGTTAGCTCCATAGAGTTGGGAACAGACTCATGAATACAGAGAACAGGTTGGCAGCTGTCAGAGGGGAGGGGGCGTGGTGGGCTGGGTGAACAAGGTGAAGAGATTGAGCAGAAAAACAAACTCAAAGACACTGACCACACTGTGGTGACTGCCAGGGGGGTGGGGGTGGGGGAGGTAGAGGAGGGTAAAGGGGAGATCAATGGTGATGGGAGAAGACTTAGGGTGGTGAATACACGATACAACATACAGATGATGTGTTATAGAATTGTACGCCTGAAACCTATACAATTTTGTTAAGTGAAATATCATGCCTCTGGCCTGACCTCAGGGGGCTGTCTTTCTTCACCAGAAACCTGTCCCCATTAGGGTGCTCTGTACACCATACTCATAACAGCTTGCTATTTATAATGCCTTTCTCTTCCTTGGCAATTTAAATTAAAATGTCAACTCGGAGAACTGTTTCAGAAAGGCACCAGGAAGAAATTGTAAACAGAGTTGGATTAATCAAGGAAAGAGGAATCGAGTTCTCTTTTTAACACAGGGAACATCACTGTTGAAACAAAACAAAAGCCTTGGCCGAATTAAGGCCGTGAAGAGACAAAGAAAGCAAATAGAAATCAGCTCAGTGGATCAATCAAAGGAGACTGTCATGGGCAGCTGAACCCTGAGCAATGCTTTTTCTATAAGTGGCATTGCATCCTCCAAACCAATAGTTGTTACCAAAAGCATTTCCCATCTTTACTCCAAATTAGCGTGGACATGCGCCACTGGGGTGACAGAAATGTATGATGAAATGCAATGCCATGTTAGTATCTAAAGACAGCAGCCTGTATGGTCCATTCATACTGAGTTCTAGAAAAGCAAAACTGTCATGCTAGAAAGCAGGTGGGGGTGGCCAGGTGCTAAGGATATGGGGAGAGGATGGATTGGGGAGAGGCAAGAGGTAACTTTTTGGGGTTCCAGGTCACAATGCAGGCAGTGGTTATATAACCCCCCGTATTTGCCAAATTCATCCCCATGTGCACTTAAAATGGCTGAATTCTACTCTATGTGAATGATATCTCCATACAGGGAATTTTGAAATATGCATAACAGCCTTTCCATTCCTTTGTATCTGACTCGGACTAGGCAATAGGCTAACCCTTTACGGATAGGAAATAGGCACAGCTTAATTTCAAAACATGGAGCTGGAAGTTGTCGGATCACCAGGACAGCCATGGGGCACAGGCGCGGCCAGAACGTTACCAGAGTCCATCTGAGACACAGCCTTTAGCCTCTCGGGGTCCTTGGACGCCCAAAAGTGGGTTGTCTTTCAGAGTATCTGCGTCACTGCAGCGAGCGTGCTAGTAAATCACAGACCAGCTGGAGCTGTTCTTGAGTTGGCAGACTTCCGACGCGCTTGGAAGTCCTCTCCTTGATCCTTCCGTTCCCTGGACAGGCAGGACCGGCGTCGCCGGAGCCGGCTGGGCGTGCTCCGCGGCCGGAGGGTTCACCTTGGGCGTTCAACTTGCGCGTTGGTGGAGCATGGCCATGGGATGACTTGATTTCAGATCTTCAATGTTGGAAATGAAGACCAATACCAAGTATTTTTTACGGAGTGAATGACGGTACTGAAGCACTTATTTTATCCAGTGCAAAATTACTGTGCCTGAAGTAGCGAGTTATGAAAGCAAAAGCATTGTTCTGGTCGCAGTTCTGCAGATCGTCCTGTGGTTGGCAGCCAGGGACAAAAACCAACTTGGTTGGGCTTTGACAACAAGCACGTTTCGTGGCTTGTGGCTCCGGAATGCTGGGGTTACAGAAGGGCTCTGAGTTCGCAGGACATGGGTCTTAATCTCAAGCCATGGTTTTCTCCCTCCTGACTCTGCTGACCAGGTGGCGTCATCTTTATGAGATTCTCACCTGGGTGCAGGATGGCTGCTAAGGTGTATCTGAGCCCACCATTCCCTCACTCATTCCCAGAGTGGAGACAGGAGGTTCCTCCAGGAACCTCTAAGGGCAACGGAAGACTTTCCCAGAAGCCCTTTCCTCATTGGCTCAAATCGAGTCACGTGCCCATTTCCCAATGTTTCAAATTGAGTCCCATGTTTATTTCTCATTAGCTTAAAATGGGTCACATGTCCTATCCTCACTGCTTCAGAATGGGTCAAGTGTCCAGTCACAGCAGAGGGGATGGACTGACTGACTTCCTGCAACTGGACACAGTCAGCTTCCTGAGAAGATGAATTGCTGAATTATTGGTGTGTGAGGAGGGTCTGTGCGTAGTGTGGGTTCTGTTAAGAAAGAGGAAGGGAGAATGACACCGAGTCATCAGCAAAAGATACACTAGTGTCTAATTTAAATCCATTGCTTTAATAGTGAGCTTTATTCCTTGTTATAAAAGTTATGTAGGTTTACATTGTGATTTTAAAAGAATATTTGTAGGCAAAAAGAAGAAAGTAAAACCCACCATCATTCCACTGCCCTGTGGGAACTGTTAATGAAATAATGCAAACACACTTTTAAACAATCAAATGAATATTATACTCTGCATACCACCTGCATAGTGTGTGTAATGGTTAGCAATACAGACTTGGTATCAACCTCCAGGTTCATCTTCTTACGGTCTGCAGGTCCTCGTTGGGTAAACTACTTAGCTTTCCTGGGTCTCAACTTCTTTCTCTGTGATAGAAATAAGAGGAGCACCTCTATGAATACCTCCAGTGCTAACTAACCCTCTAGTTCAGAGATCGGCAACCTATAGCTTGCAGGCTAGACCCGGCTTGCTGCCCGTGTTTGTAAATAAAGTTTTATTGGACCCCAGGGTCAAAGTTAAGTAAGTCAGACCTTGAACAGTGCAGGTTTGAACTGTTTGGGTCCACTCACACGTGTATAAGCTGACCCAAGGTGCTCATAAGTCAAGTGTGTCTTCCCTCTACATTCAGGAATCCATGTAGGCCCAGGGCTGATGTAAGTGGTACACAGATTTTTGACTGTGTGAGTGGAGGGCACCCCGAACTCCCACATTTTTCTAGGGTCAACTGTAGGTCCAACAGAGACCTTACAGCTCACAAACCTAAAGTGCTCACTATCTGGCTGTTTACAGAAGTTTGCTGACCTCTGGGTTTGACTGTCAGACTCTATGGCTTGTCAAAATCGATCATGTCATAACTCTGTGGTCATGAAGTGACTTAACCAGAGAGCTGATCAGGAAAAAAGTGACATCAGAGGAGCTAACATGAAGGCAAGAGATACTCAGTTATTCCATCGCTTAGAAACAGTTAAGAACCGTGCCTAGGGGTGTTTGGAGGCCCTTAGTAAGTCAAGTAAAGGTGACTTGAACACAGGCCCTGCGATACCACAATGATTGATCAGGTAACCAAGATGGCTACTAAGTAACTAACAGGTGCTCAACAGCGTGGAGACTCTGGACAGAGGGACAATTCATGTCCAAGGTGGGACCATGGGGCAGTGACAGATGTCATCATACTGCTCAGAACAGCACCAATGTAAAACTTAGGAATTGCTTATTTCTGGAATTTTTTATTTAATATTTTCAAACCGTGGTTGACTGCAGGTAACTGAAACTACAGAAAGTGAAGGGAGGAGCTACTGTACTAATGCCACAGAGTTTTGATAAAAATTAAATGAAATAATTCATATAAAATACTTAGCCCAGCATCCAACAATATTTTATATTCCATAGAAGTTAGCCATTTTATATAAGTAATCTGTAGAAACTAATTGTGAAAAGCATTTTGATAACCAACCATATAATAATATATTACTATTATATACTAGATTCTTAGGCTTTTGGTGTTTGTGCGTTCTTTTTGAAGGAGCAAAGGTGAAGGCAGGTTTTAATTTTTTTTAATTTTTATTTATTCATTTTTAAGATTTTATCTATTATTTCCAGAGAGAGGGGAAGAGAGAGAGGCAGAGAGGCAGAGAGGAAGAGAGGGAGAGAAACATCAATGTATGGTTGCCTTTCACCTGCCTCCAGCTGTGGACCTGGCTGCAGACCTGGCTTGCAACCTGGTTATGTGCCCTGGCTGGGAATCAAACCAGTGACCTTCGGGTTCACAGGCCCGCGCCTTACCCACTGTGCTACCAGCCAGGGCCTGAAGGCAGGTTTTTAAAATCCTTCATGGGGAGGTTTTAGAAGTTATAAGATTAGCTCAGGGAGCAGCTTAGTAGGCAGGGCTCAGTAAGGTACAGGCCAACTTGTGACTGGAACAGGTTGTGGCAAAAAAGAAGTGTCTCTCTAACATGTGCACAGGAGGTGAGGGTGGCTGCCTTCCAAGGCCCGGGTTCCCTTTGTCTCATTTCCCCACCTTCACCTGTGACAGTTGCATGGGTGAAGCTGGTTCTCCCGAATCTTTCTTTTTCACCCTCAGGAAAGAGAACACAGGGAATAAAGAACAAGCCATTTCCTTTTTAAAGGAGAAGACTCAGAACATGGTTGCTATCTCAGTGGTGAGACCTTAGTCACAGGGCCACCCGTAGTTGAAAGAGAGGCTAGGAGATGTGACTTTGGCGAGGTAGCCATGTGCCCAACTAAATTTCAGTGAGTTCTGTTTTCAAAGAGGGGAAGAAAAGAATGGAGGGTAGAATATATTCATGGAACCTATTATTGTTGCATTGACTTGAAGGCTATCGATTTTAAGACACATCCTACTTTTATGTATCACTAAGAAAAACGATGCTATTTAAATTGTGACACATTCCTTTTTTTTTTTTTTTTTTTTTAAGATTTTATTTTATTTTTAGAAAGAGGGGAAGGGAGAGAGGCAGAGAGGGAGAGAGACATCAATGTATGGTTGCTTTTCACCTGCCTCCAGCCACAGACCTGACTGGAGACCTGGCTTGCAACCTGGTTCTGTTGCCCTGGCTGGGAATCGAACCTGCAACCTTTGGGTTCACAGGCCGGCGCCTTATCCACTGTGCTACCAGCCAGGGCTGACACACTGCATTCTTAACAGCTCAATAGTAGAACATGTCCCAATTTAAGAGATGTTAAAATGTGAAAAATATGTGTCTTGCAATAGAAGAAGTACAATATTGAAAAGACTTAGGAAAAGAACATGATCTCAAGATGTTTATTTTATGGTCTTTTGTGTGTTTGAGTTTCCCTGGAGCCAGTTGTAGGCAGCAAAGATCAGGCTTTGGTTGACCATTGAGTATGACGACCGCTAATTATCAGTGTGAAATTTACTCACAATCAAATTTCTGTGACTGCTGGTAGAGAGACTTTTGGCTCAAAGGCTTGGGGAAAATTTGCCCAGATTTCCACTCAATCCAGGCCAGATCTGGAGTTGAGTTAAGCAGATGGTAGGGTCCACACATGGCCAGGGCACCGGTCTTCGTGTTTCAACATTTAGCCATGAGCCACACATTGGCTGAACCAGGCACGTTGCTTGGTGCTGCAGTTCTGTCCTGAGCTCACGAAGGGAGAGAGAAGCAGGACATGGTGGTAGGCACAAGGACGGGGGTGTGGTGAGTAGAGACGCAGATGGAATCATTAGCTCTGTCCGAGGCTAGGAAAGACCTCTCTGTGGAGGTGAAATTGGGACTGGGTGGGGGCTGGGGGGTGGGCTAAGGGCCCTCTGAGCAGAGGTTACGGAGTGTGCGGGCTCACGGACATGTGAAACCATCGTCACTCGGGGATGACAATGTTAAGAGCCTTTGGAAGCAGCTGTGGTTACAGAGGTTGCTGTTCAGCTTTGGTTTAGCACACCTTGTCCGCAGGCGGTGAGCAGAAACCTTGGGTTAATGTAACTGAAGGAAAGACCAACTTTTAGATGTCCAAAAGGGAATGAGCTGAATTTTTCTAAATCAAAGAGAAGCTAGACGGCCCCGGCTGGTGTGGCTCAGTGGACTGAGCGCTGGCCTGCAACCAGAGCATCTCTGGTTCAAGTCCCAGTCAGGGCACATGCCCGGGTTGCAGGCCAGGTGCCCAGTTGGGGGCCACAAGAAGCAACCACACATTGATGTTTCTCTCCCTTTCTCTCCTTCTCCATCCCTTCCCCTCTCTAAAAACAAATAAATAAAATGTTTTAAAACAAGATGATAGGTGGACAGACGCAAAACAATACCTTTAATGCTAGGCCTGCCCTTGAACGTAACATTGCTTTACCTTATTTGTCAACGTAAGGTTTAAGGATTGAGTAGATTGAGAGAGACTTGTCTGGATCCCACTTGGATTGGCTACTTTTATGCTGATTTTCTCCAACCCAATAAATGCACAAGTGCATTTGACTTTTGAATAGCCCCGTTTTCCCTTACTCAAAGTAGTGAGCATGCAGCGCTGCTGATACTTAGCCTAAGAGGAGCTTCTCAGTGCAGCGATCACATCTTTGTGAACTTAACCTGTTGAAAAAAAATGCCAGCGAACCAAAACCTTTCACCCTCAGGTTTTCAGATATTATAGCAAAAGACCCGGGGTCCAGGAAGGTCGTCGGTTCTGTAGCTTTGAACCCGGTCAATGACGAATCTGTGATATGCAGGTGTTTCTTGCTGTCGATTGCTACTGAAATCTGCTTCTCTTGTGTAGATCACTGTTACAGATGAGGAAGTTAGTAATCCATCCTTTTTAGATCTGGTGAGAACTCCCCAAATGAGGAAGTGCACCCTTATACTTATGTTTGCTTGGTAAGTTCGCCTGGCGATGGGTTCAAAAGCTTGCGTCAAATTTGCACCGCCCCCGCTCCGCCCGCCGGGTCGAAGCTGCCTCTGACTTGTTCTCCGCTGCCTTCCAATGTCGCTGCAGGTTCACCAGCGCAGTGGTGTACCAAGGGCTGGTCATGCGCCTGGGCATCGTGGGCGGCAACCTCTACATCGACTTCTTTATCTCCGGCGTCGTGGAGCTGCCCGGAGCCCTCCTGATCCTCCTGACCATTGAGCGTTTCGGACGACGCCTTCCCTTTGCGGCCAGCAATATCGTGGCGGGAGTGGCGTGCCTGGTCACGGCTTTCCTGCCCGAGGGTAAGGGTCCTCCCGTTGGTGGGGCAGCTAAGAACTGGGAAAACATCCTCAATGAAAATAATCCAGGGTACGGGGAAATGCTCGTCCTTAGGAAATACACCTTTGCATCTGTCGTGAGTGTATGTTCGTGATGGAGTCTTTCGCGTAAGTCGGCGGGGCAGCTGCTGGGCTCGCTGCCCGCTGAGCAGCCCGGCTCCAAGGAACAGACAGAAGTCACACACAGTCGCTGTGCTATTCTCTCAGCCTTTATTAAGGCAGGTTCTCTCGAAGCAGGATATCAACATGCATTAATACCCTACTCACATTATTAACAGCCTGAGAATTATAGCACACAGCAATCCACGGGGGATAATGAACCCGGGTCCCAGGTCCAGTCAGCAGGTCCCGGGACAGCATGGTGGGCAAGGGAGTCATCTGCATCTTCCAAGGAAGGGTCCTCGGAGCCAGGTGGGCAGCAGGGCAGCACTGGTGCCCAGGGAGATCAGTGTGGCGTGGGGCAGTGCTCGGCATGTGGGCTCAGCCATGTCAGCAGTGGGCTGGAGCTGCCTCTGTTACACCTGGAAAGTGGTGACTCTGCCCTTCTGGGGACAAGTGTCATGGCACCCCGGGGGCAAACAGGGAATTCCCCAGGAGCCTGTCTCTGCAGACACGGCTGTTCTGACCACGTGTGTGGATATCTGGGTGTGTCTCCTTGCCAGGCATGTTGGCTGTGACTCCGGTAGTTTCCTTCTTAAGCCAAAGTGTCACGGCTGCCTGACAGCCATCTTGGGTGACATGAGTGACTCCACTTTGCTTTATATACTTTATGACACCTTGACCGCACCAATGCCATTTTATTGGTTCTGCTGTCTATAACATCAAAATCCTGGTGCCAGGGACACTTCAGTGGGTTTGTTGTCTAATCCCTGGAAAGACTCTGAGTGAAAGAGACTGGTTCTGTCAACCTTTCTGTTTTCTCCATGTCTGGGATCATGCATGGACGCAGTCGAGTGAAATCTAGCTCACGATATGATGTTGTTTACTCTTGATCACCTTTATCTAACTTGCAATAGCACAACCTTGTTCAAGGCTGAAAACCCTAGTACGGGATCAAGGCATTTCAATACTCTCACAGCTCACTGTGATGAGTGGAATAACAGAAATAGCTACAAAATTTAGAAATTGCAGAAAAATCCCAGTCAAGAGTGCGAGGAGTGAGTCATGGTGGGGAGTCAGGAAGGCTTCCTGGAGGAGGCGAGGGCTGGGAGGGAGGAGAAGCAACAGGGAGGTGCTAGGCAGAAGGTGAGGCTGCTGGTGATTGCTCCAAAGTTGAGTGAAGTTCCCAGGAGCAGCGACCACCTCTGAGGGGTTCTTTGTTGTCACTGGTTTCCCGGTGAGGAGGCAGAGGGATTCTCTGTCGTGGGTGGTGACCAGACCATGCCAGGACTTGCTTATAGTCCTGTGGGCTTCCGGAGGCAGTGGCATGGGGAGGGGTGGCCTTCTGTGTAGCTGCAGTTCCATACTGGCCTGTGCAGCTCGGCATGGGTGGACCGTCCTTCCGTTTGAGGTCACCATGTAGCATCAACCATGTCTCCTCAAGGGTGCCCACCTGATAGCATTTCCTGAAGGGTTTCCTGAGCTGACTGGCTGTTTTTCATGCTGAGCGTATGTGTGCGCACAGTTTAATTTGATTTTTGTCTGGCTCTTTTCAGCCAGTTGTCCTAATCTTTAAACTTGATTTGTCAGTGAAGTTGTCAGTGGGACTCACAGAGCACTCTTGATTCAGTAGCAAGAGCCTATAGTTTAAGAGCCGCCCCTGGATAATGAAGTTATTTCCACGTTAGCAGGCAGCGTTCTCCTTGCAGCCTGAGGTCAGTGGGGGCTGCCAGTCCGGGCTGGGGCCCAGGGAATGTGGGCACCAGCTCCAACATGCCGTTCCCCTGCACCTGCTCACCTAAGGAAGGGGTGGAATGCATCTCCTATTCCCCTGCCTGGCTTTCATGAAAAAATGGAGGCGAGAGAAAACCCACATTGATGACTGGACTGTTTGGAGCCAGGGCAGGTGGTGGCCCGGTGTCCCAGGATGACACTGCCGCTTGCCGCGCCCTGATGCAACTGTTAATGGGAGGGCTTCAGGCAGGAGAACTCCAGGGGCACCAGGCCGGCCTTGGCCAGCCTGCACTCTAAACCCAAAGAAATGGGGCCGCCCTGCAGCAATGTGCATTCCCTGACCACCTTTGTCCCTGCTTGCTCTCCTAGACGGTGGTTTTATGTAGTGGGCTTGAGCCTTTTTTAGTTTGTTAACTGTTCTTCAGAGAGAACGTGTATCGATCTCCTGAAGTTAATTCTCTTCATTCATCTTTTCCCGCTTTTCTCCTAAACATATTTCGCATTCGGGAAAGTGCAGTCGCTCTGGAAGACAAAAGGGCCAGCTAGTGCCGAGTGAGCACACATCGGCATGCATGTAAAAGGGAGCGGTTTCATTTCAAAGCTGGGAGTCACACGTGCTGAGCGCCGGTGGGCCCCTACCCACCTCAGGGCCACTAGAGGGCCCAACGCAAGAAACCCAGACCACTGACTTTTTAGGATAAGAGTGGTTTACCCCTTCCCTGAACACACAGAAGGAAAATGCTTCACAAAGAACACTTGACGCCTCTCCCTGGAGAGTGTCTTCCTACGACAGGTGGAGTGCTAAATCAGTTTATCTGTGCATGAACACATCAGCTAGGATTTGAGAATCTGGAGAATTTCTTCGGGAAAGTAGCAAGATTGGGGGTGAGGTGAGGAAGGCAACAGGTGACAAACCTAGAGACAAGGTGCGTCACGGGGCCCCATTCCAAAAATCCTAGGCCTCAGAGCCCTGCCACTCTCCAGCAACCAACGGCCGCTGTGTCGGGTCCCTCCTGGTCTGTTGGGGACGGCCCTCCTGCATGTCACCAGTAAGAGGCGTGAACCGAGAGAGCAGCCAGGAACCAGAGAGTGGTGGCACTTTTCAGGGGCACTCGCAAAGGCTGTCTTCCGGACTAAAAGCCAGCATGGCCAGGTCCCCCGAGGAAGACACTGCTTGGAACCCTGTTGAAGTGTGGGGGGCCCCTCAACTGACGGTCCTTGAGTTGTGTGGCGGAACTCTCACCCGGTGCAGAAACTCGGTCAGCACACGAGAATATGAGCCATCGTCCTGGTCGGGGTTATCACTATCGAAATCTGAAGTATTAGAAGGTAGCGATCGTTTGTGCTTGAAATCAGGCAAGACCAAAGGCTGAGAGAACCCGAAGCAAATACCCTGCGTGGCTTTGTAAAACAGTATTGAAAGCACACCCCTAACTCTTGTGTTTCAGGAAGAGAATGGCTGAGGACCACGGTCGCTACCTTGGGAAGGCTGGGCATCGCCATGGCCTTCGAGATCGTTTATTTGGTCAATTCGGAATTGTACCCGACGACCTTACGGTAATGCCAACATACGCGCGTATGGTTTCTCCTAAGGGTTTTGAATTGATAGCACGTGAGCCTGGGCCAAATCCAGCCCTGACGACCACATGCTTCGAGCTGTGGCAGCTTTAGCCTGCTGTCATCCGCATTTTGTCTCTGGCCGACATCTTCACACGCAGGTGTGGTTTTGCCAAAAGGTGCCAGGCTTGGAATCAGAAAACCTGGTTAGTGTGCACATGCTTAGATGTGGGTTACGTCTCTGCTTATGGGCGTCGCCCACCCGCTTAAAGGCCATTCCACAGCTTGTCACCGCGAGCAGCCAATTGCTACAGGAGAGAAAGTGATGGTGTGTAGGTAGCTGTGCCCATTAGCCAGCTCTCCCAGAGGAAGTTCACGGCACGGTCCCCCCGGTGCCAAGGCAGCATAGGAGTGTCACAGAGCCGGCTGCGGGTGAGAATAATTTCCGCCAGCACTGCGCCCCTGCTGCCAGCCTCACCGGATGTGGCACTGACCTGCAGGAGGAACAGCAGTGCCAATGCAAACGGTCAGCTTAGAGGGAGACAAAGCAGCCGTTTGTTAAGTTCACACTCGTAGAACTGGCAAGCGCTGTATAGTTTCTTTGTCACTGATGTGTCTGAGTATTTTGCTTGTTTCCAACTTAGTTAAATATGTTTTCATTTAAAACCATTTTTTTTTTTTTTTTTATCTTCAGAAACTTTGGGGTTTCACTCTGCTCAGGATTATGTGACTTTGGAGGAATCATAGCCCCGTTTCTGCTCTTCCGACTAGCGGCCATTTGGCTAGAACTACCTCTCATCATCTTTGGTAAGAACTCTTTTGACTTACTGTTCTTAAATGTGTTCATCTGCATTCTCTGCGTTATTAGGCTTTATGTTAACAACGTGAGCTTAATATTTTTATGGCAGCTATTTCAGTTTTGAGGAGCCAACCTGATTACAATGCAATGCAATACCCTAAATGATTCAAATTTTATATATATGTGTGTATATATATATATGTACATATATATATATACACACACATATATACATATATATGATGAATAACGTTCAATTTAGCTTTCTTGGTTTAGGTGCTGCGTTAAATGCTGCAAAACTCTTTCATGATCTTGTGGATAATTAAAGGCCCATAATTTTCATGAGGCCAAAGTCAAGCTTCAGTCTGTTTTAAAGAAGTCTAAACTCTAATGATATTATTAAAGGATCCATATCTATCAACGTGAGATCTTCATTTGCTTTGGTGCTAAACATGCAGTGCTGGAAGGACCGAGGACACAGGTCCCTCGCACATCTGACATAGCCTCTCTGTTGCCCTCCACGTTCACCCCTCCTCCCTCCCTCCGGTCTTCAGAGTACCCAGGAAGGGTAGAATCTTAGTGCTGGGAGGGACCTTAGGTCCGGTGCGTCTCTGTCTGCACCTCATAACCCCTCGCCTCCTCAGCAAGGAAGGATGCAGGTTGGTCCCACCTCAGCGAACTCACCTCCGCCTCTACTTCCTTTTTCATTCCTTGCTCCCCAGTTCAGATCACACGCAAGCAGTAAGTCCTGGGGGACACACAGGCTGAGGAATGCAAAATGCCTACCGCGCTAGCGACAGTAGAGCCAGCTTCCAACAGGTTGACACCAGTGAAATCGGTAAATGAGCATTTCAGATGGTGTCATGGGATTCGATCATCAAGCCCAGCGTTGATTCTATAGCTGGCAGGAAAAAGCAGAGTCAGCCAAGACAGAGTGGTCGCGGGACACAGACCTTCGGGGCAGCGGCCCGGCCCGCGGGGAAGGCCAGCCAGTGGACACTGGCGCTGGAATGCGGGCCCTGACCCCCAGACAGAGCCAGCTGCCAGTCACAGCCATGATTCCAACTTGAAGAATAGAAGATACATGCAGAGGCTACAAATCAGGGCTTTCTTTTCTGGAGAACTGGCTGTTAAACAGTCACCAGCACACTATGAAGATAAGGCGTGGAGAAAAGAGTCGAGGGTCCGGTTTCAAGAATTTCTACTCTGAAGAGCAGAGGAAGGGAGGGTGGTAAATCGGGGCTGGGAGTTGATCGCAGGGTCCTGAAGGAGGAAAGATCAGAGTGTTTCAGTGCAGCACCCAGTGGGCTAAAGGCCTGGACAGAGGGTTAACCACCCTGGTGAGGAGCCTACAAAAGACTCCAAGAGGCTGGCCTTGGGCGGCAGGGACAAGTCCTCCAGAGGCAACAGCAGAGGGCGGAGAGGGAGGGAAAGGAAGCAGTGACTATCTAGTGTCAGTAAAAGGATGCTGAGGGGACTCCCCTCCAGAGGCCTCTATATTCCCATGAGTAGGAAGTGAAGCCACCCCTGAGTGCTTGGCTCTTGGCGGGCACTCATTAAGTCATTGTTCGGTGGGTGCTCGAACAAATGAATGTCTGCCAAGAGTCCAGGGTGATGGGACTGCACAGGGTTTGAGAAGGAGAAGAAACGTGGCAGAGGAAAGCTGCGGAGCTGGCTGGGGTCCCCTGGGGCCTCCGTGGAGGGCGAGCTGAGGCTGGCCAGCTGGCTGTTTCCGGAGGGAGCGGCGGGAAGAGGGCCACTCGCTGTGCGTTTGGAGGTGACGCCTTCCCCCTTCCGCAGGTATCCTGGCTTTGGTCTGCGGTGGCCTCGTGATACTGTTGCCTGAAACCAAGGGAATTGCCTTGCCAGAGACAGTGGATGACGTAGAAAAACTTGGCAGGTACCGTATGAAATCCAGCACCTCCTAAAGGAAAGCAGCGTTCTGAACCACTGGGGAAGGACATGTCCCTGGGGAAATAAAGTATTAAATTCCTGTCTCATGTCTCAAGCAAAAATTGACAGTAGCTGCAAAAGGTTAATGTCAAAAGAAAAAGCTACTAAGAGAATTTGTATGTTTTTTAAGGTGGTTATGAAGAGGGAAACATTTCTAAGTAAGGTGTTAAAACTCAGAAGCGATCTCAAGAAAAGGGGTTAATGATTTGACAAAGTAGAAATAAGTTAGATGTGCATGAGTGGATAAGTAATTATAAAAAGTAACATTTATAATACGGATTACTATACAGAGGATTAAAATAATTAAGATGCATCAATATGGAATGAAACAGGAAGGTTTTTAAGATTAGGTTACAAAGTGAAAAGCACTGAACAATGTGTTATAGTGTTTATTAGCAAAATAAAACCCATAGAAATTTCTCTCTAGCTAAATGGGAAGATAAACAAGAGATAGGTAGATATATCCATGACAGACAGATAGCTAGACAATTGATGAGGTAGATAGAAAAAAGTAAGGGTACTGGAAATATCAGGGCGAACACTTTGTAAAGTATATGGTTATCTAACCGTTTAACCACTACGCTGTACGTTTAAACTGAATACAAACTACCTGAACATAAACTGTAATTGAAAAGTAGAAAAAATTCAAAATACCTTAAAAAAATTAAAAGCAACTAAGGGGATGAGAGAGAAAGAGATTGCATTTTGGAAAAGTGTGTCTAAGGGGTGTGTAGGGAAAGTTAATATCGAACCAACATATAAATATGGAATCTATTGTTGTTATATTAACAAAAATGTACGTTACACCAGTTCTAATTTTCTATGTTCGAAATCTTTCATAAGAAGTCAGGAAGCGAGGTTAGGAATATGAGAGTATAGAGGAAAACATCTAAAATAATACCATGCAGCCCCTGGGGATAGAAACGGGTGGGAAGAGGCAGCAGAAAACAAGGCACCCCGGTTATACTCTCTAGACTTCTGTATTGTTTGATTTTTTTAAAAAAATTTCAGCACATTATCTTGTGTTCTCTGTTCAATTTTTTAAAGTAACCGAACAGCTAATTTAAAAAATAAAAATCACTCCTCATCTAAATAATGACTTGGAAATTAAGGGTATGGCTCCCTACATTTTAAGCAAATACATTGAAAATAATGTATGAAAAACCTGAAATGTTAGTAACTTCATAGTAGTTTTTCCTCACTTGCACATTGGGAAGAGAGTAGGTCCACGTTTTTAGGTATCTAAGTGATTGGTGGTTTCACATATGCCATGCTATTTAAAACACTGCAATGTGGGGCAATAAGAGTTCTCACCCTCACTTTTTTATGTACTAGGACACCTACTCTCAGAAAGGTTCCACAACTGACATGTCAGGTCTGGGGTGGACATTCTCCAGTGTTCCAATGTGGCTCTGTGGCTTTCATTATTTCATGCTGTAGTTACTCTATTTGATGATAAATTTCTTAAATAGTGAGTATCCCCATGGTAGGGCTGGAAATTTCTTTCTTCCTACTCTCTTTTAATGAGCTAGACCACCCTCCCTAAGTGTCGATGAGTGTTTTCCCAGAACTTTAAAATGTATTCAGTGATTTCACTATCCTGTTTCTTGATGCCGTTTTGAAACATAAGGTTGATTAACCATCCCACAGCATTACTAAGAAAAGCTCACTCAGACCAAGCCACCGGCCCCTATCCCAGCGGCGGACTGCTAGCGGGACTGGCCGACCAGAGGCCCAGTGGACGTTTGTCCTGTGAAGTGACCCAAACGGGTTCTTAGGCTTGTTCGAAGTGCCAGGGACTGGCTTATTCCTCCCCCAAAGCTCTGCTTCCACTCCACCCCCGCCAATGCTACCCCAAATTTGGGGTGAGGCAGGAGTGCGTCCTTGAGCCCTGGCATTTTATAAACTGAAGTTAGGAAAAGAAATTTTGAAAGATATTAAAATGGTGGGAAGCCCCCCGGGGGCTCCACTACAGGTGAGCCTTGCTTCAGCCAGAAAGCAGAAACGCAGCTGTGCTGATTTATCATCACAGTTTCTTGGTTGGAATCAGGGTCTGGGGCCCAGTCAGGGTTGGTGGGGGGGTCCAGTCCTATCACCCCCATCCCAGTAGTGCTACTAGAAGGTCAAGAGGAAGGAGAACATCCAAGAAGCTTAAGGGAAGCCGTGGGGAATGGTGAGAACGGAAATAAGACCTTGAGCAATGAGATGTCCAGATGGTCGGGGGCGGATGTGTTTCGGGCTGTTACCCAGGAGACCCTCCTAGCCAAGATCGCAGGGTCAAAGGTCAGGCTCCGCGCTGCCTGTGGGTGGCCCAGGGCTGCGTGCCATTAGGGATTCTAGACTCCACTCCGGTTGGCATGCGGGGGCCCTCCCCACCGCACCTCGCACCTCGGTGCAGAGGGTACAGCTGTCTGATTCCGCGCCATGCCCTGCTGCTTGTTCTAACAGTGGGACCCCCAAACCAGTCAGGGGTCGGATTCTCAAACTCCACCGGGAGGAGTAGGGTCAGAGCTCTCCCACCAGTTAGCCGTTAAAATCAGCCTGAAAGCATCAGGAGGGGTGGGGTTTTAGTGAGGAGCGGGGCACGGGGAAAACTGGCACCCCGACAGTACAGTCGCGGGGAGATTTATACCAGCAGAAAGTCAAGCCACCCAAAGTGTCTCTAATCTCTTTCTTTGTCATTAAAAAACAACATCTGATAAATGATCCATTATGCCTGGCCCCTCCCCTTGGAAAAAATCTGGTCAAAGTATGATTTGCAGTTTTATAAGTTAAGCACTCTAATTGCTTTCCGCAGTTGTTTACTTTGGAAAAAAAGAAATAAAAAACTGCTTTGCGCCAAGTCACTGACACCTGGCAGCAGTTCTCTTCAAAACTGCACTTCATCCTTGTATCAGCTGCGCTGGTTGTCTTTGGCGGTGGCCGTTCACATCATCGGTTCGTTTCCAAAGCATCTGTTACTCAGGGGGGCTTCCTGGGGTTCATTCCCGCGCTGTGCGAGGGCCGGAAAGCGGGGAGCTCTCTCCCCACACAGCCGTTTCGTTCCCCCCACGCTGGGCTTTGACGGGCAGCCCTGCAAGAGTGTTGATCCAAACCGACTGTGGGTACCAAGGTTTTCTTCTGACCAGTGGTTTAATTTTTAACAAGGACTTTCTCTTCTCTCCTCTGTTTTGTTAGCCCACATTTCTATACATGTGGCCGGAAAAAGAAAGCCCCGGTTTCCAGCTCTCACCTTGAGGCCCCTGCCAGATGAAAGCGGGGAGCCAGTGGGGATCCCTCACCAAGGACCCAGCGTGCCTTGCAGAGATGCGTGTCCCCTCCAGCTGCGTTACGCGGTGCAGCTCCAACGGTTTTTAATACTTTCCGAAGACACGCTACCCCGAGTACCTTTAATCCCATGTTGGAGAAGAGTCTATTTTTTCCTGATCTTGGAACAGTGTCTCTGACCCATCAGGGGCAGAGCGACAAGACCAACCCCCTCCCCATTTTCACAACAGCTCCAGCAGGGATATAGGAGGGCTGCGCGGAACCGGAGCCGTGGAATCCGACCCAGGAATCGAGGCTCTGGCCTGGGTGTTCTGAAGCTTCCTGGGAGGATAAAGACATGGCAGTTCTATAACGAAGACCCCAGGGACACACAGGATCCCTTCCCCTCCTCGCCTGGCGCTCTGTGAGCTCCAGGAGCATCAGGGCTGCAGGGGGGTTCAGGCCTCATTCTGCAAATAAGTGCAACTCGGCAGTGGCACCTGAGGAATTGATTATTATAAAATCGTATTGGGTCCTGAGATGACGCAGCATGGTTTGGGTCCTCATGGGTGGATGCCTAGCGCTATGTTTGTTTTTTACTGAACAAAACCTGTGGACAGTGAACGATTTCATGGGTGGTAAGATTTTAACCTAACTGTAAAGGGATATTGATCTTATATTTGTCACTTCAGCTCTCTGACGGTGCCCACGGTCAAGACTGAAAAATCTGGACAGTTTTTATTCAATCCTGACCCTTTTCACTTGTTTGGGGAAGTAGCTTACAACTGAACGTAAAAGAATAGTCCATTTTAGCCACGCATAGAAGTAGCAGAAACGTTGTACGTGACTTTACGGAGACTAAGGAGGGACTCGGCCTTTCTCTTCTGCTCTGGAGACTTTTGAAATGTGGACTTCAAGTACAAACATGCTATCTGTTTCTGAGATTCTGCACCAGGTATATTTTCCGATTCAGTTTATACCTTATGCAGAATTTTTTGAATGACTTATTCTGTGTAGGCAGGCAAAATGGGCACCGAAGGGGAGTCTTGCAGGGAGGGGGGAAATTTCACTGTGGACACGTGACAGCGCCCACCGCCTGCATGCTAACAGCAAAAGCAGCTCTTCCTGGGCGCAAAGCATGTAGGAAGCGAACGTGAGGGCTCCGTGTCCAGGTGAAATACACACGGCTCTTTGAGGGTACGCCACCGCCTTCACCCCTTATTTATCGGCTTTCTGTGCATTCCTCTTGGCTGCTCTTTGAGACTCACCTTGGAATTGTATTTTGAGTTGATACTTTGGTTCTGATATCAATAAAGATTGTAACTTGTCCAGAAAAATGGGCGTTCGTCCCTTTTCTTCCTTTTGGCCCCATGGTACTATAAAATGCTATTTATTCCTGTGTAACAGTGTATGCTACACACCTAGGCAGCCAGTTCGTGATGCAGTCATGTGGCCCGCCTTCCAGATATGTTCACGGTTCCTCAGCATGCTCCTGGCCCCCTTCCTAGACACACATATGTCTTAGCTGGTCTGTGGTTTTACTTCCATCTCCTGGTTTACTTCATGGTATATAGCTCTCTGTCCGCTGTCCCCAGTGCCAGGCTGTCAGTAACAGATGTCACTCTCAAGAATAGAATTTGTTCTTATGACTCCCCATACATATCACAGCTTTGAAAACATTCACCTCAATGCCAGAAAGAAAGGCATTAAAGGTATGCACCAAGCTGTCTTTCACCAACAAGGTAGACATATGGGTGACCCACGAGGACAGCTTTACGGTCTCAAAGGCTTCTGGGTCCCATACGCAATTATTCCTCATGAGAAAGAGCAGGATCCCCCATGTGTTCGTGTTACACGAGTGAAGGTTGGTAGGATGAACAAAGAACATGAAAACAATGAAAATGAAGAAAGCAGATCAAAGTAAGCACAGAGTTTATTTTCAACAAATGACATCTCTATGTTTGTTGCCTCATGATTACAGAACCCGGCAGTCCGTAGACAGGGAAACTTTATCCACAATACTAAAAAATGTCGAGGGTTGGCAGCAGATGGTAGCCAAGGGCAGTGTCTTGGTTTGATTACTGTCAATTATTTTTCCGAGCAAGCTAAATTCCCACCCCATGTTCCAGCGTCTCGATACATCGATGCTTCCCTCAGTGTTCCATCCAATTAGTTATTCCTCATTACTCCTTCAATCCAAGTGACAAACCTTGAAACGCGAACATAGACACCGGGTTTATTGGGGCGTGCGCAGCCAAGACCCCAAGAGGTGACTCCTTGTAAAATGTACTTGTCCTTCTCGAAGCAGACCAGAGGCCCTCCACTGTCACCCTATAAGAGGGAGGGAAAGGCCAGGTGAGGATTAAACTGCCACCCTTTTACCATGGGGTGTTCATCTGCTTCCCAAGTGGACTCTTTCTCAGTGTTTGAACACCGCTCTCTGATCAGAAAGGAATTTATTCACCCATTATTTGAACATCTGCTGTGCTTAGCAAAGTAAAGTCAACAATACCGCCCCAGCTCATGTTTCCTGGGGGAAAACATTCCTTATGAACCCTGTACTCTTCCCTTCCTTCCTGGGGGTTTCTCTCCGGCAGAGTCACCCCAAGAACTGCTGCGCAGGAGAAGCAGCTGGCCTCTGTCCTGTTCTCTCGCCTGCTTTCCTGCTGGGAGGGCCACCCCCGAGTCCCCTCCACCAGGACTCCCAGGAGACGTGGGCTGTGACAGAAATGGGACATAACACTCCCCTGCAACCCATCTGGAGCTCCAGGTCCACAGAGTTACCCTAGGTGATCTCTGAGATGGTGGCCTTTGGTTGGCAGATCCTTCTTGAATTTGCTGCTTTGGGGCTGAAATGTCTAAGGGCCAAGACAGGCCAGCACAGCATGACTGACCTCTGTTCACTTCTTACCTGGCAGCTGTCAGTGCCTCCAGCCAAGTGCCCGGCGCAGAGCTCAGTGGACCTGACTCTCCCGCTTAGGTACTCGTAGCGATTACACACCTTGTTCTCAATCACAGGCAGCTGGGTCTCCTTGAGGAGGCCGGCCCCGTAGGTGCCTGTGCTCACAGGGACGGGAGACACGGTTACACGCGCAAGGAAAGTTTCAGAATGACGGATGCTAGCTCTCCTGTTTGCCCATGAGACCGGGTAATGGTTCCTACTACTACTCAACCTCCTTTTTGCTGTTTGACCCTTGAGAGCATAAACATTATGTGTGATTTCAAGTTCCCAAGTCCTAGATTTAACAATCTGGTCTTCTGTGTGGGCTTTGGGGGTTTGTTCATATTATTACTTTTTCTTTCTTTTCTCTTTTTCACTCTAAAGAGGTATTTTTTTTTTTTTTTTGTAAAGAGAGATTAAGAAATACAACTGCTACTATTTTATATATTCCCTTTCAGGCTTTTCATATGCTTTGACTGCTTCTACCATATCAGACAATTTTATACCCTTTTCCGCTCAGCATTATATAATACGGATTTTGTTACATGGTTGCCATCTTCATAATTATTATTTTAA
Source organism: Noctilio leporinus (assembly GCA_004026585.1). Lineage (NCBI taxonomy): Eukaryota > Metazoa > Chordata > Mammalia > Chiroptera > Noctilionidae > Noctilio > Noctilio leporinus. Next base: position 37,732 of record PVIW01006891.1, on the reverse strand, counting down.
TGGGAAGTGGCTGCTGAATGAATTTGAAGTTTCTCTTTGAGGTGAGGAAAATTGAAAATAGCGATGACTGGGGGAGTGGGTGGGTGGGGAAGGGGACAGAGGGGAGGAAAAAGGGGAGGGATGTGATACAACAACAATAAAATTAAATTTAAACAATAGCAGTGTTGACTGCACAGCGTTGTAAATGTGGTAAATGCCAGTGAATCGTGCTCTTCAAAATAGTGAAAACAGTCAGTTGTGTTCTACATAAGTTACCACAACCCTTAGGAAAAGAATAACTGTCATTGAGAATTCACCTTTTCAGGCACAAGCTCGTTACATGGGGTAGCTTATGGAACCCTTCTGGTGGTGGTCTTCGGAAACAGGTGCATTTGGTGTCCCTGGTGCCCAGTTAGGGAAACTGAGGCTCGGCGTGTACCTTGTCCAAGGTCATCCAGCAAGTAAGTAGTGATATTGGGCTTTGAACCTGGTTTAGTGATGCTGTTGCTCAAATTTTTTACTGCCACACGTCGGCTCCTACAGCAGCTTCTGATGTTCTATATGTTTGTGCATATGCTTTATTCATATTTCTTAACATTTTCTTAAGTCCAAATTCCTAGAAATTATACAGACACTTATGGCTCCCAAAAGATGGACTCCTTAATGTAGGACAGATGAAGACCCTGCAGCCAAAAATTATTTTCTAAAAGGGCATGACAGTGTAAAGTGTCACTAGAAATAAAGTCACTTCACCACATCCCAAGGGACATTTAATATTTTTTAAATATTATCTAATATAAGAGGTGGAAATGGTCCTAATTCATTTTCTAATTTACATTTCTTGGTTTTTTCATTTTCTTTCTTTCTTTCTCCCTCCCTTCCTTCCTTCCTTCCTTCCTTTCTTTCTTTCTTTCTTTCTTTCTTTCTTTCTTTCTTTCTTTCTTTCTTTCTTTCTTTCTTTCTTTCTTTCTTTCTTTTTCTTTCCTTCCTTCCTTCCTTCCTTCCTTCCTTCTCTCTCTCTCTCTCTCTCTCTCTTTCTCTCTTTCTCTTTCTCTCTTTTTCTTTCTTTCTTTCTTTCTTTCTTTCTTTCTTTCTTTCTTTCTTTCTTTCTTTCTTTCTTTCTTTCTTTCTTTCTTTCTTTTTGTAGAAAGTCTGCTTGGATCGTTGACTCGAGTCCAGCCAGCCCAGGCTACAGTTGACAGGACCAGGGAGCGGGGCTGCCACCAGGATAGGGCTGGAACAAGCTGGTGCGGTGGAAGCCCCAGGCAGGGGTGTCCCCTGAATGGAGTAGATGTGTGGAAGGAACAACCCTCTCAACAATGAACTCGACCAGGCACCAACTTGCTTTCTGGGCGAGACAGGCAGGCGGACACGGACGCCACAGCACTGCTGGGGCTGGCGGCCGATGTGCTCCGTGCGGACGTGCTGCCATCCTGTGGCCACGGTGAAAATGGCACCGCTGGGGGCCTGCTGTGACTTCAGGACCAGAAGCCCACCTGGGGCCATGCAGCGGGTGGGAGCAGGACCAGCAGCAGCACCTGCGATTGCTGGGGAAGGGCTGATGGCTTGTGCCCCTGGTCTCCACACAGGTTTGCCCTGCTTTGGGGTACGGAAGGCAGGGGCGGGGAGCCGGAAAATGCCGACCTCACACCAAGAGACCAGAACACTGAGTGGTCTGAGGTCATTGTTGACATGGAGAAAATTGGTGGACACCTGACTCATGGCTTGTGACTCCTCCTGGTTCAGTAACTCTACTGAGGATCGTTTTCTCAGTAGTTACATGCACGAGAGGCCAGGAGAGATGGCAGCCCAGTGCAGGAGGGTATTTAGAAGAGTGTGGGCAGGGGGTGGGGCAGAGAAACCTCGAATGGGCTTGGGGGTCAAGCAGACCTGGTTCCATCTGTGCTCAGCTGCACATGAGCCCCCTCTGATGGTTGGTGATGGTGACAGTGACCATGGTGATGACAGCAATGGTGATGTCGATGATGGTCAAAGTGCTGCTGATGATGGTAATGATGGTGGTGATGGTAGTGATGATGGTGGTGATGTTGGTGGTGATGCTGGTGGTGATGGTGGTGGTGATGGTGGTGATGCTGGTGGTGCTGGTGGTGATGGTGGTGATGATGGTGGTGATGGTGGTGATGCGGGTGGTGATGCTGGTGATGCTGGTGGTGTTGGTGGTGCTGGTGGTGATGATGGTGGTGATGATAGTGATGGTGGTGATGCTGGTGGTGATGGTGGTGATGCTGGTGGTGATGGTG